>JACXGK010000664.1:69337-96488 GCA_016801125.1 Novumbra hubbsi
AGGGGGGGGGGGGGGGGGGGGGGGGGGTCCCAAACCAGGACCTGACAAACTGTCCTGACTCAGGGTGGCGAGTGACTCACTGTGTTATGTAAACATTCCCTAGGTGAGAACCAACTCAAGAATCCTCTAATCCTTACCGCTTCCCATCTCTCAACTGTGGCCATCTTAAGTAGCCAGAGTGGATAAGCAGTGAGGCCCTGCATGCCTTGCGTGTGCTGCAATGCTCCGAGGGATTGAGCCGGCGGGCTTTTAAAAGGCCCACTGCTAAAGACATGCATGTGGAACTGCGTGAGGCTACAGAACGGCCGCTGCGTTTGGACCTGGGCCCCACGTCCAAAAGAGGTCTCTGGTCAGCAGGGGGAACGGCCAGTGCCCTTGCACAGTGAGAGCATCGGGAACTGAGGTTGGCGTTCTCCCCCATGCAGCCTTCAACTAGTCTGTGTCCACTGGAATAAAATAAGCCGGGCGCATCGCCAGCAGGCCGGCAGACCCCAGAGCCAGGCAGCCAAAGAGTCCCAGTGCCAGAAGGCAGGAGAGAGGAAGCAGCTTGTGTGTATGACCGCGACAAACACTGGCCCGTCCATCGCCGTTAGAAACACAAGCTTGTCTCCATATGATCAGGCTCCATTACACACCACGCCAGGGGTGGTTCAAACATGGAGGTTTGAAAAGGCCTTGTTGTTGGAATAAGCAAGGAGAGCATTTATAAATTAGGATAACATAGGCCACTACGTTATGGACAAGTTGTACTAATAAATGTGATTGTAGTTATGAACATTGATTTTGTGGACAGCACTACAGAAAGTCAACCGGCAAATGTATTCCCCTCAAAAGTATGCTAGTAAATAAAAAGTATTTTGTAGCCACAACACAGACATTCTTAGAAAAGAAACCCTCTGAAACAAATACGGTTAATCCCGTATTGGTTTTAATGCTAAATAACATTGAAGTACCATGAACTTCTCTCATTCTAATATTCTACAACTTTTCATCAGGAAGTTGTAAATGGAGAGAATTCCCCTAAACCCTGAATGCGTTTCCTTTCATGTCTATTAAGAGGAATTCTCAGTGACTCATCTGTTCTGCATAATTTGTAGTTGGGATTAACTGGACAGAAATAGAACAAAAATACTCAACCAGCCCAAATTAATGCAATTATTTCAGTCAACAACAGATTGAAAAAGCAGTATTCCTTTTACCAGATCCGAATATTGTACTAGGTAACACTACATTCATGGAACATGTCTAAATGTCTGACCTTTGAAGTGACCCTGGATGATAACTGATTTATTTCCTCAAAATATGTAATATGTAATTTTTCCGCAAGTAGCAAACCATAAAACCCATTTTACTAAACTAACTTTTCTTTAAAAACAAACATACTTTTGTTGGGTGATACGAAATATAGGAGCTGAGATTAGGAATATAATTTATAAGGAAATTCAATTTGAAAGGAACAAATCCATTAGGAGGAATGGATTTGAACAACATAGCAGGCCTTTGTTTTTAGTCTTACAGTAGACATACATATATACTATATGTAGCATATTGTATGTATACAGATATAAGGAAGTCTCTACTTATCCATAAATGACACAGTAAGTCAGGAACCTAGATGGTAATAAACTCTTAAAAGTGCACATATTGGAAGGTATAATGATAATCAAAACTGACAATTACCTCCATGCATACATGAGGGTATAAAATATACACACTGATCATGATCAGCACCAATTTTATATAATTGTATGTTGTTCTTATATAAATGTTATGATGATTCTCATTCAAATCCTTGTAAAACATTGGATTTGATGTAAGGGAATACATGGGAGTATTATACAGTATGCTAATTTACGTACAGCATGATATGTTTACGATGTATAACCACTCTGTGTAAAGTGTTGTGCAAAAAATGTTAAGATAGAAAAGAAACATGTATGAAATTGTCTTAAAATAGTCTAGAAGTAATCTGACAAATAACCCTTGGGGGCTTTGGGTTCTATTTATGTTCCAACAAACAAGATGAGCGAAACACGTTAGAGTTCAGTGAATCTCCGAGGCTCTACGGGGCCGAGGGTAAGAGGTGCTCATAGGCACTGCGCTGTGACGCCATTCCGTTCGCAAGGCGCTGCTCAGAAAACGGTGTTCAGGCTGAACTACAGACTACACACAAAACTAGGCTATGCAGCAGTACTTGAGACATTAGGCATGTGGTCAAATCTCACAAGCTTTTTCTTTTAAAGCTTTGTAAATGTAGCGGCCTGAATTCACAAAATCACAAAGTAATTGCCGAAATGATCTTAAACTGTCTGTCCGTCAGTGCTGGTGGATCCAATAAGGGGTGTTGACCAAGAACAGCTTGGCCAACTGTGATAAGACAATGGCAACGGAAGCTTGTTCTCTCCTGTGTCAGTATAGCAAACAACACAAGGACCCGCCCAAGCCATTTAACTGTGACAATCGCTTGAAAGAGAGCCATGCCATGTGAAATTACAAATGACTCTGGGCAAGGTTGACCTTCAAGCTCTGAAAGCTCCACACATCCGGTGTCTCACAACGTTGCTTGATTCGCCCTGTTAGCCTTATATCCTATGAGGAATTGATCAGGCTCTCAATATTTCCACTCTTACCCCACAGGGAAATTAAGGCTCTCATGTGTGTTAAAAGGATTGATAGGTGAGACAAGGAGGATCTGCGACAACAGCTCAGATCAGTTCCAGGTGATATTTGTCTTACAAGGAAATCTAGGAAACTTCAGAGGATACTTGTTTCAACCAGCTATGTAAGACAATTCTTTAGCATTTGCTTTCCGGATAACAATTACCTTAAGAAATAGCCCACTATACCAGCTTTCCAGAACAACATGGTTGTTATATGGTTGGGGACCCTTTAAGGGCTCTACACATTAAGAGCCTTCTGCGTCATAGAACGTTTTGAAGAACATATTTCGGTAGGCCATTTCAATTTGAACACCAAAGTGTTCATGACTTTTTTCATGATTATTAGTTAAAAAGGTAACAACTTTTTTTCAATACCAAAACAACAAAAGTTTCAGTCCCTTATGCAGCCAGCCTTCAACATATTCTTCTTACGTCTTTATTGATGGATATTTACTGACGTGGGTGAAAAAGGGGATGCAATGTACAACAAAACAACAACATGCTGCTAACGGTATCTTTCAGTGATGACTTTAGTAGGCCTAATAGTCTAAGGCATTCAACTGGGAAAAACACAATCAAATGTTTGGACCGACTAATGCTACTGCTGCAAGCTGCCAATCGGATGAAAGAGTTTTTCCAGAAGACACAATGACTATGTATGTCCTACAGGGTTTTTAGGGGAACGTTTCAGAGGATTCTTGCAGTGCAAAGACACCTCCCGTAGAGTATGAGGGGCTAAAACTGTTAGAAATATGCATGAGAAAGAAGTCTGAGGAGACTCAACGATGGCCCGGGCCGAAACCTGTCCCTGGCTCCCCGGTTCCTTTCCCTCTCGTGACGAAAAAAAGAGAGCTCACGGCCTGCAATCATGAGCCGTGTTCAGCTGGAAACTTCAAGGAATTCGTTTTGAATGCACAGTGGAATGTTCAATATTCAGCAGAGCCTCCAGACCAGGGCCTCTCAGAGCTGTAGCCCACACAAGTACAAGAGTCCTGCTTGCGGACCATCTCCACTCTCACTGCTTTCATAAGCAAGTGTAAGGTAGAAATCACTGGGCTGGCATCATTGTCTAATTGTCCAATCAGGAACAAGGCTTTATTTAAAAAACTATAATATATATGTATATATATTCTTTATTTTTTTATTTTTTTTTTACAAATGACAGGTGCATTGAAGAGAGTTATCCATCCAAGAGGCATTGTTCTATTTATATCTGAGAGAGGTCCATCCAAGAGGCATTGTTCTACTTATAGTTGAGAAATGTCCATTCAAGATGGTTCTATCCTCCCCCTACATTGGCTATGTTTACAGCCCAGCAGAAGCTTGTAAACCAGCTGTAAACATGAAAGTCAGTCCCTCACAGGATTTTCCCAGAGCCCCTGTCCAAGAAGGCGGTGTGTGACCAAGCAAGCAGCCAGATAGCACAGCCCCCACGAAGAGACCGCATCCAGCTGCCAGCAACGCCTGACAAACAACCTACAGAATTTGTGATAACCTCTGACATTGGCCCTGCAGAACGTTAAAAACATCATGCTCATTTCAAATAAGTTAGAAATTGATTTGCATTATACTCATTGACATAAGTATTGGATCCCTTATCAATCTACAATATTTCTGGCTCCCAGGTGACTTTAAAATTAAAATTATAGTCTGATCATTTCTTTGTCAGTGGGCAAACTTACAAAATCAGCAGGGGATCAAATCCTTTTTTCCTCCAATGTACATTTGAAAACTAGCTTCCAGAGACCCATCCAGATTTTTAAACATGGAGGGTAATTAAGTACATGTTTATGGTGGCAGTCAGCAGGAGAAGAGAGTGCTTCTATGAAGGGCTATATTTGGACAGGAGACCTGCTGTTGGGGCTTAATAGAGTACAGCTCCCATGCTTGCACTTTGCCTATCATTCAAACGTCACAGCAACAACCTGGAAAGTATTTACAGTGCACTGTAATCCTTCTCTTTTTTCTTCAAACCACTGACAAGGGCTCCAGTACAATTTCAATATAGAGATTCTCAAGCCTGATTGATCATCTCTTTAGTTCATACATCTGCAAATTCCTGATGCCATTTATCTGAAATCTTTTACATTAGCGTTAACTAATGTCATATCTGCTCAGGCAAATTATTCTAAAAGCCACTGATATGAACTCAAATCATCTTGGTTAGCTCCCCCCAGTGCTCATAGAACAGATATTTAACACGGTCGAGAGAGAGAGAAATAGAAGAAACCCTAAACACACTTACAGGGCGAGTTGAAGATGTTGTGAAGGTTAGCCGGATGAGAGGTTTTAATCTTTCCCTATTTATAGCCATGTCACTGGCCTGAGCGGCAGCAGTAATGATTAAGATGAGACAGTGCAGTGAGGCAGTGGGACAAAGCCTAGAGAACACCACACTGCTGAAGAACAATGAGGACTTTAGATGTGAGTCATCTTCTGAACACTGGAAAGGCAGCGCCGTGGTCCTGCTCCCGCTGACAGACAAAGACAGGGAGTCCCTGAAGGATGCCTGCCCTGCTCGCAGCCTGCCCTCAAACAAACAAGACACATCGCCCTGATAGGCCACATAAGGCTCGTATCCCAAACTGAAACCCTATCCCCAGCTGTGAACCACCTTTGACCCGTCTATGGGTGCCATTTGGGATGCACACAGTGGAAACCCTAGTGGAGCCAAAGGACATTACGTGGGTGCTACTGATGATTTGCTGTTGTTGGAATGATAGGGGATACCAGCAGTTCTCCAAGACACTGTGCCCCCTTCCCCGGATCCTCTCTCTGAATTGCTAAGAGGAATTTGACAGAGCAGATGAGGAGCAACAGTAATGTGCAGTCAAAAATGACCCGCGAGGAGGTCACATGATAGTCACTGCCGCCCGTCCGTCGCACGGACCGCTGCACATTTTGAATAACGATTCCCAAGCTTTTAGTCGGGGACGGCAGCCCACTCAATGTTTCTTTTAAATGGACACATCTCGATTCACACCGTCACTCATTCAAAGTACATCCACTATTCAAGTCAATAGGCGTGGTGTGTCGCATTATAAGAACGCGTAGAAACTTCATCCCAGCTGGAAATCGGATCTTGCTTTCCTTTATTTTGTAGACGTGACCAACGCAGGGTATTCAAGATGAACACCGTATCTCCATTAAAAACTGATTACGTTGCCGGTAATCTCGTAATTGTTGACCGATCAAATACTGTAATTATCACAGCAAACCGCAGCAATAGAGACAACGAATACCACGATGTATTGTTGTCACCTAAATTTCAATTACGTCTCCCAAGTACTGTATAATTAACACTAATCACTACCCACAATCCCTTCCAGAGACACAGATGCCGCTGCGTTATTTTACACTCCTCCTGGCACGAGGAACGGGCACATTCAGCAGGCTGCGATCAGGACAGGAACCCGGGTTAGAAAGCTGCACCACTCTGGTGCCCCCTGGAAACGTTTCCATGCAAAGCCAAAAGGTACAGTCGGGGTTTTTTTCTGATTCGCTTCTACTGATAGCGCAGCTAAAATGAATATCTACACTGAAAGCTCTGGTCAAAGCAGATCCCCCCAGGCCTTTTACTAAAAACCTTTGAACTGGATAGTCAATTTGATATCGTATATGTGCTTTGAACAGAAGAAAGCCAGTATCTGCTCTTGAAAAAAGTGACTAACAAGGCAAAGCTTTGAAGAACAGCTGCACATGGTAGAGTAGAATACAACACGTTGGTCTCAAAGCAGAGAAACACCCGCCAGGACAGTTGGGACACTCTACATTAACTACTCAAAGGAGAGAAACTCCCGCCAGGGGAGTTGGGACACTCTACATTAACTACTCAAAGGAGAGAAACACCCGCCAGGGGAGATGAGACACTCTACATTAACTACTCAAAGGAGAGAAACACCCGCCAGGAGAGTTGGGACACTCTACATTAACTACTCAAAGGAGATAAACACCCGCCAGGAGAGATGAGACACTCTACATTAACTAGAACGTCAAAAAACAAGGAGAAACAATCCCACCCTTTAATTGACGTGTCCTTTAAAAAAAAAAAAAAAAACTTTTTTCTTGATAAAAAAAAAACTCTATGAATGCCACCCTTGTCTGACAATTGGCCCATAGTATATCATGTGTCTAGGACTTAAGCAGAAAGCCGTTTTTTCTAGCAGTAAATGCTTCAAATTTCATAACATTACATATGGCAATCTACAACAACCAAAAGCCTTGATGAGGGGTTTGCCATGTGGTAGGGTGTGGTCAAGCCATACCAGCTAGGTCTCAACTCAGAGCCTGCGGATCTGGAGTTTGATCATTTTTTGTTCTACCTGTTAGTAATTACAATCTCCTGGTTTCACAGGTTTAAATCAGCCACTCTGGTTATATGGTTAGAATTGAAAGCAGTCCCTGGGGCCTAGAGTTAAAAACCACTGAACTAGGAGGTATTTTTCATACTTAACAACTCGTACAGTGTGTCTTGTTCAACCGCCGTTTCATTGTCAGAGTGCAACACTGGATTTAAAGCCGGGCGACAAGTGTAGCCTAGATTGCTCGTGGTTCATTTTTAGACTCTGTAATGACTGCTCCAGTTATTTAAGACAACACGGCCTTGGTAATTCTACCGCCCCAAGTCTCAGAATTTCCACAAGGCTGGATTAGAACTGTGACTATGGGTCTGTTGGGCTGTCACTGGCCGTGCTCTGTGATTTATAACATGTTTGGTTGTGATGCATACAGAATTAAAACATGGTTGACCTGAGGTAAATCAAGCTTGTCTGTGGGACAGATCCCTATGGCAACAAGGTACACGTCGTGAAATGACTCCTGCAGCGAGGCAGCGCTGTACAGTTTCGACCGGAGTAACCTAATTGTACGCACTACCAGCGAGAGCTAAGTACTCTCATGGGGTTCCCGCATGTGTGTCATGCAAGACTAGCACTGTAACATTATACTAAGCTTCACTGTCCTCTTGCCAGTGACAAAGCTGGTGACCCAATGGGACTTAGATCCAGACGGATGAACATGAACAAACCCACAGGGTACAAACCTCACAGGAATACCATGGTACACTATGGGTCTATGAGCCAAGCAGCATATTTGGATATAAATCCAGGGTGGTCACAACCCTGCAGTGGAGTTTTAATCCCAAACATCTGGGGAATGACTACAACACTTATCCAGAAACAAAAAACTAAGTACAACAATGTGGGATTGTATTTCTTTGCTGTTCCCCCATTAAACCAATGGCTTCTTTCATTACGAAAATGCTGGAGGTTAAATGGCCAAAAAGGGCCAAACGTGAACTGGTAGCATGTATGAAGCTTTATATGAACCATGACATCTTGCATTTTAAAATAACTAAAAGGTTTAAAGTAAGCAAAACGCAGTAATAAAAAACATAATCAAATGTCAGACCGGAAACAAGCAAATTAGCAACAAAAGCAGCAAATTGTTTATATTTAAAAAGAGTGCTATGTGTCCGTGTAAATGCTAGTAGTTTCAGCTGCCTTATAATTTGCGGTTAGGTAGCTAGCTTTGGGTCTTGTGTTACGTAATTTACTTTTGGGTTACTACATGAACCATGGACCAGTGGATCCAATTCATTGCAGCTCAATTGAGAAACTGCTTCACAACCAGCTAGCTGTAGTAGTTGTGTGTCTTTTATGAACTCTTGTTTAATCCACCGCAAAGGTAAAGCTTTACACAAGGTGCACTGGACTGATGGAAGTTGGCTGAGGAAAGTTGCAGAGATGGCTCAGGATCTTGGACAATTGGACAACAAGGTGGCCATAAGTAAGAAAATTAGCCAGCTGTTCTGATTCTGGCAGCGGTCCAGAAAGGCAACGTCACAGATCAGGATACAAACACAGTCCCACTGTGCCAGATTGGTGATCATTGTATTGACTCAATAGGGAAAGTGGGTAGAGCCGGGTAGATTAAATGTCAAGACCGATGTGGTTTAAACTGCTGTGGTGCCGACTGGGCAGGAAGGAAGCCAGGCAGAAGAGAGGAATTATGGGAGAGTGGATCTCTCCTGGGGCATTTGCCGGTGTACCTGCACAGAAACTGTCAATAGCGTTCACAGGTACCTTGATAACACCCTGAGAAAAAGACTTCAAACACCACGGGCCACGACAACTACAAAAAGGCAATTCCGAGTCAGAGGCAGGTAGTTGCGATGGCTAAACTGAAATGCCTCTCATTGTTAGCATCTACATTCCAATCGGATCATCAAAGAGGCAATCAACAGTTGAAACAGAAACAATTTCCTCTCCCGTTTCAGTAGGGGGACATTACGTAACACCCCTCAACGCTATCAAAATAAATCCTGTGAACTGCGTTTTTTTTTCCATGTCAGTATACATCTACTTTGTATACAAGCATTTGAGAGAAACAGGCTCATCTTTTCGTTTCTGATCAAGTACACGTTGCTCATAGGGCATGGTAAAGGTTATATTCCTACAAAATCACCAGGTAAATATTATTCAGTGATTGGACCAAAATGTATGTAGCTATTCCTGTAGTATACAGTGTAGGGCTATGGGGCGTTCAGCAGTGCACCTTCAATCAAACAATCCCAGTGAGACTCGGACAGCAAATGATTTTGTAACATTTGCTTCATGCAAAAATCAGGCGAAGTTGTTTAGCAACACAACTCAATACTAATAACAAGGAAACAAACCGCATATTGCATTCCCATCTGTGTGATCACTAGCAGGCAGGCAGACAGACACCATTACTAATTCCACGTCTTCAGCAGCCAGTTATCATGGTAATTATAGAAAACCGAAGGCACCTGAATCCTCCAAAGCTCATTAACTAAAAACATGTTTTCGTTAAGCCCAGTCACGACCGACTATATTGGAACGATCTACAGTGGAAATAAGATGCTGAGTGACAGAGACACGTATTAACCCGTTGAATTAAGAACAGTAAAAACTGCATAGCTCCTGATAGCCGCTGCCTATTGGCAACAAGCCTATTGGCTGCTGCCGGCTAGCGAATGACACACTTCACTCGTAAGGTTGAGATGGCAGCGCCACACTCGTGGTCGTGTTCTTCACATCTCCACAGTAGAATCCTAGAAAAGAAAAAGCTCGGGTCTTGCGAGTAGAAGGGACTTTTTTTGTGTGTGTTGCCCACAGGTAGCAGATAATGCCTCGTGCGCCTCCTGTAACCCCAGCTGTCACTCTGAATATGCGTTAACAACATCTCCGTTCCACATCTAGTATCCTCATTAGAAGATACTGCAGGCAGCCGCCATGTCCAAGCAGGTGGCACGGTTTGGATGGCGACCCGACACCTACATACATTATACAGCAGGACCCACCGGAAGGTACAGGCCAGGCAGGTTGCTAAACACTCGACTAGAGCAGACAAACATGAGATTCAAGACTGGAATGTGTCTCGGGTCTCTCTGTGTCATAATCTACCCATTAACCTGGCAGGGTCATTACTCTGCCAAGCACGCGGCCTCTCCTGGTTGGTCGATGTGCCGACGGTGGCTGTGGGAGAACTAGTATGGCGATTACACTCTAATAAGCAGGAGCACTGTGATGGACTGCATACTGTCACCGGGAATAAACACTGCTTAAAGAACAACGTGAAACGCCTTATTGTCCGATATGTGCCAAAAACTAATTTAGACAAAAGCGTTTTGTGATAAGGATGCTGGCTGACTATCAGCAACATCGAAAACAGCATGGCCACAACACAAGAGGCACGGCGTTGTGAGCGGGCAGAAGGGGGCAGTGCCCGCCCCACAGAACTACTATGCCCCCCTCAAAATAAGATAAAAAGTTTAATCAACATTTGGCATGATTTCATTTTTGCAGAAATGTTGGTACTGCTGATGAATGACACGCTAGCTAACATTGTATGGCGCTACCAATCACGAAACATTAATGACTCCAATTCTTACTCCAAACAAGAAGATATTTCATAGCTGTTGGCTATGACGATTGCAGGGGGTTCTACTAGGGCTGTTTTGAAAAGAACCAATGGGAAACATTTCAAAAATTATCATTGGCTGTAAGGTATTTAGTAATGTGACTGTTGTGTTTTTTGCTGTTATATAGCCTTTATAAGCAATGCATGCTACTTTTATTTGCTAATCGTACCTCACAGAAGTTACTTATCAATACTGGTAAGTAGGATTAACGTGCCAGTCCATGGAAATCAAATGACCATCCAACACGTTGGTTCTAGCACCGGGGAAACTACAAAACATACACAACAAAACATGATCAAGCTTTATCTAATCAGTGGTATAATATATTAAAGGGCATTGATTCATATAATCACGTTTGTTGGAAATAGAAAGATGTGTGGGATAAAAGAACATAAGCTTGAGCAACAGACAGAAGGACAGAACATTCTATTGGAGATAGGTAAGCAGGGTTGTCAAGTATTCAATAGCCTTCAAAGGTAAATGTCATTGAAGATAAAAGAGAATGTGAATAAAAGGCTATAAAATGAATCACATGTTTTAATGAACATGATAATGATTTAATCCAGGGGGATATATTTATGACTAATATTCATTATTCTTGTCTTTCAAATATACCATGTTTTCCCCCAACAATGGAGTACTGTAGGGGTACATGTGTACAATGGATTGACGAAAAGGTTTCTATCACACATTTGTACAGACTACTGTGAGGTAGTACGTGAATGACATTGCAAACGGTAATGTCACGCATGGAATTTACATGATCGAAATATTCTAACAGCAGTTTTCGACAGAAAGTGATAACAAAAAACTGCCGAATTACAATCCAGCCTATAACTTGCGAGTAAATTAGGCTAAAGCAGCTTGTAGGACACCCTGACAACGAGTAGCTTGACACAAAATAGAAATATTGTGACACCTACTTACCCAGTGTAGAACAAACGGTTGTTACTATAATACAATTTAATTGCTCTCCCCCGACATGGATATTTTACCATCGACAAGCCGTGGATAGGACGCGGTGCGCACAGTCCGCCCTCATCGTGATTTCCTCTTCAGTCTTTATTCTATTGCGAGGATACCCGAGTAGTGACATCACTTACTTTTTCACGGGAACGCGCAGGGGCTGGTGCGGGCTATACCTAACCAAACTTGCCTCCCAAACCCTAAACATATTTTGCGATATAATTAATGATCTCTTTGTATGCGTATCTACAGTTTTAATGGACATTCACACTGGGATTTCCGCGGAAAACACCATATGTCTTCTATGTAACTCGCCATGGCGCCTTTACAGCCACAGCGCTCCCGTTTGCATGTTTATAAATTGTGTTTTGCGTTTGGTGTACCCACCAAACCTAGCTTCACTTCAATTTGCCACCCTTAGCTGTGGACCTTGTTAAAAGTAGCTGGGTTAATCAATGGTAGCTTCTGCATGTCCCCCACCGAGGCAGACAAGGCATTTGCTTTGACCAAAAGCCCCAGTCTAATCCAATGTCATGTAACTCTGACCAATCATGGCATGAGTGTCGGGGAACTACAAGAGAGTCAAACATTTGTCAAGGCAGTCTTTCTGCCCACTGGACTCTGGTAACAGGCAATTCATTTGTACAAAACAAACATATATTTAATATATTTATAGCCTTTGTTCTCATTCTTCCCTTTATCTACCATCTTATTCGAAGCCAACTATCCAAGCTAAACAGGCAGCAATAAGTAAGGATTATTTAGTCATCAAAATAATTGTTGGGAAAACTTAAAAATGGTACCACTTTCTGATAAACAATTTCAGAGAGGGGGCTCAATCCCCCTTCAAGATCAACAGTGAAGTTCAAGCATTGACTGTTAGTTTAGAGGTGAAATTATATTTAAATTATTTAGTGAGCTGAAGGGCAATATAACTAATTAGGAACTTAATTTGCCGGGCTCTGCTTAGCTATTAGGGAGTACCTCAGTAAAGGTCACAAAAAACACAAATCTCTCATAACAGAGTTATTAACTGAAAGGAAACATCTGACACCACATGTGGAGGGTACATTAATCAATGATAATGCATTAAAACAAACTTAACCTGGTAGGCATGGAGCACGTTCTGTGTTTACAAATATTAATTAAACCCGAAAACTTTCCCCCTGCAGAAAACTGCCCCCCCGTCGCGTGAACGCGCACGCTATTTTCCGTTGCGGTGGTTTGTTTGCTTGTTTGGAGATGTTTGCCCTTTACTTTGTTGTGAGCCTTCGTTTCTCTGATATCAGTTGAACCATACATTATTTATGTCTGGTCTTAAGTACAACAGTACAATTATTACGTTTCACGCATTTTATTATCGACAAAATCGCAAGCTCATTTTCTTGCCCGCCGAAAATTGTCCCCTTTCCCCAACTTGAGACAGGAAGGTCTGACAAACTTCTAAATCATTTTGGCAGCTCATGTTAACCAGTAGTGTCAAATTCTGCCCCTAATACTAAGCTTAAAGTTTGAATGGCTTCCTAATGCACATATTTGTCGAGACTACAAACATAACTAATATGTTATGTGAAAGGTGGAAAAGCTGCGAAGTATTGATGTATGATTATTTGACTGTGAACTTTAACAGTAGTAGTTTGTACTGAGGATCCTGAAAAAGTCAAGAAGCCATAATACTTGAATTCCACACATTATCTTTCCTACTGCTGAGGTAATAAGTACATTATTACATTCAGAACAAGACTTGTGCTTTGGAGGCATTTACATATTCAAATTTCAATGTTCAATGACTTAATTATTCATTTTGGGGGTAAGGCTAGGAAAGAAAATCTATTTAAGGACATGCAATCAGAATGTTAATTTCATATAGTGATGGTGATTGAATTAATTAATAAAATGATTACGATGATGTACATTTTACAATTTAACCTTCTTGGATGATAAATTGATTTCTTTAGCATTCTGGATGAAACACGACTCCAGAATTATCCCTGTTTGGCCACTTATCAACCACTCATAGTCTATTAATAGACGGTTCCCAGAGATTACCTTGCGGTGACAAGGATGTGTCTGAGATGTTAGCAGTCCCCAGACAGCATTTCGGGCAGAGGAAGATTTAAAGGTCTATACATATACTCTACTGAGTCAACGACTGTGAATTGTTGTTTGAAACATGTTGTTTGGTATTCGGGCTACTGATACATTGCTGCTATCATGACGGGTCGCCATGACCAACAGATTTCATCGGCAAATGAGCCTGAAAGGGCAGAATATTATCAGGATTTGCATACACTTTCCATGGATTGCATGCGAACATTATTATTTATTATTTACAATAGCTCTTGTACTTTTAGTATTTACTGCTTGCTAACATCCGTGGAATTATTGGACATTCACACCACTTACTGTTTTTTGTTTACTTTTTCTGTTTACTTGTATGTGCAAATGTACTTGGCAATAAAGTTTTTCTGATTCTGATTCTGATTGGGCAGGAGGAGGAGCTGGTACACAGAACTCTTTCATGTATGATCTATACAGTATGTCATTACATATTTGTAATTATTACAACACTTTAACATGTTTTAGTTGCATCTTCACTGTAGGTCCGTAAGTGAACGGATCTATTAAGAGTTTCTCTCCATTTACCATTTTTCTTAAGGCCAATCATACCATTCAGGCGCTGTCGGGGTGATTAGTAAGACATTTATACCAATGTGACTTTTAGCCCCCAGATGGTAAGTAAATCATGCCCCCAACACACTCACCGGAAACGAGTCATATAGGATTCCTGTATAAAAGAATCGGAAGTGCCAGTGAGGTTGTAAACAGAGGCGAAGCGTCCATCTTTTCGTGCATAGATTCGTTTAATTTCAGCATAATATCATGGGGGCCGTTCTCGGACTGTGCTCCATGGCGAGTTGGGTAAGATGTATTTATTTTTTTTAAAGTAAAATAAAAGCCGACATACCTATTTAAATAAACGGAAGGTTAGAACAGTTTCTTTCAACAACAGTCTCGGAACAGTACTAGCTAACGCTAGCTAGTTAACAGCTAACATTACTGTTGCTGTGAGGCCGGACTGAAATGAAATGCGCAACAACAAAGCCAGGGTGGTTCCCTATTTAGTCTGGCCCGATTCATTGTCAATTGAACGAATTCAGTACTTTCAAAATCATGACTAAGATTTATTAATCACGCTATTGTTGATGGTTGAATTTATAATTGTTTTGCGCTATCTGGAAACGTTGTATAAACGTCGTCGTATACTGTTTCACCGTTCGATTCACGACCTTGTTTAGATGTTAATCTACGTCTTTACGAGTTAGCTACTTCCTTGTTTTACATTTTCGATTCTACTTTAGAACAATGTGGGCGTACATTAGAATACGCAGAATAGATAGAGACCTTATGGCCATGCTAGCTAACGTTAACCGCTGTAACGGTTCTTGGAAATATTGCAACATCTTCGCTGTCAAAACAGAATCATATGTCAAATAACTGCTTTCTAACATCTCGAGTTCCTTTGGTCTCCCAGCAGTGCATTGCGAAATGGGAATCTGATAAAATACTGTACTGAAAATAACAATTAACCTAATTTCAAATAAGCATAGATGTATGTTTTCAAGCTAAATATGGGTGTTGCTGTGAAACTATTGAATTTCTAACGATGTTGAAGATTCTTGTAATACCAAGTAATTCCGTGAAGGGGGGGGATACCCATGATCCATCAGGTTTAAGCATATATAATTAGCTAATTGGGTTTTAACCATGCGTACCTTTCCATGTCTGATTTTGTAGATACCCTGCCTGTGTGGCACTGCCCCCTGCCTGCTGTGCAAATGTTGCCCCAGTGGAAATAACTCCACAGTGACTCGGCTCATTTATGCATTCTTTCTCCTGCTCGGTGTGGGCATTGCCTGCATCATGCTTATGCCGGGGATGGAAGAACATCTCAAGAAGGTACAGTTGTGTGTGTGTGTGTGCGTTGACCTGGGGTAGGACTTTTATAGGTCACTGTCCAATATTTGATCCTGTCGAGTTATCTGAGTCTGCTTGATGGTTGTGGCACAAATGGCCTATTGCACAGGTGGCTGATGTCTGGGATTAGTATGACCTTCTTGCAGCGCTTTGTGTCCAGGTGTGCTGGCAAAGTGGTGCAATGGGCCAAACCTGTCCATGGCCGAAGAGTATTATGATCGTGTTCAGTTGTCATACTGGGTGGTGACGCAGCCGTTTTATGCTCTTCGCGGCATCTGTAGAAGTTAGTGAGGTTGCCATAGGACATGCTGAAATACTTTCTGCCACCTACGTCTGTAAGAGGTACTGTAGTGCCCGTGCCTTTAAAACAATGGGTCATGCTCCTTGGTACATCCATCTACAAAGGTTAGATTCAGCACATTTAGGGCGGTACCATTCACATAGCAGGTTGTCAGCCTTGTACCACTTTACCATGAAGTGGCTGGAGATTGTTTTTGGCAGACTGCTAATTCTACACATTTTGGATCTGACTAACTATTTGCACATCTGGTAGATTCCCGGATTCTGCGATGGGGGAATGGGCACATCAATCCCGGGCGTGGAGGGTCATGTGAACTGCGACATCTTGGTCGGCTACAAGGCTGTGTACCGCGTCTGCTTTGGCATGGCCATGTTCTTCCTGCTGTTTTCTCTCATCATGATCAAAGTCAAAAGCAGCCAGGATCCCAGAGCTGCAGTGCACAATGGGTAAATGGCCCCACAACCTTTATTTCTTTTATGGTTATTTATGACAATTGGTAAGTATTTCATAATGTAAGGCAGGAAGATTAATAAGGTACAAGGGTATCTGTTAATGTACGTTTAACTGAAAACATAAACTGAACAAATTCCCAGAACATAGTAAACCTAACATTTAACTAAAATGTTGTGAGAAACGTCTAACAACCAAAGATTGGCAGGGTTTCATGTAATACTGATCTTCTCAGGAGGAACATGCTAATGCGACACCATTTGAGAGTAGCATTGGTTAGGGTCAACATGAATGATTGGTTTATCCTATGACAAAAAACATCTGCAACAAATTGGTTTTTCTGGCCTGGTGGTTGAACTTGCTTTCATTTAGGTTTTGGTTCTTCAAATTCGCTGCTGCCACTGCCATCACCATCGGCGCATTCTTTATTCCAGAGGGGCCCTTCACAACTGGTAACAGTCCTTTTGAATATTTCCCCACCATGTGATCGATCTCTTCTCTCACATAGCCCGCAGCTATTTGAAAGTAGTTAACACTTTGACATTCTCTCCACTAGTTTGGTTCTATATAGGAATGGCTGGAGCATTTTGCTTCATCCTGATTCAGCTTGTCCTGCTGATTGACTTTGCCCATTCCTGGAATGAGTCCTGGGTGGAGAAGATGGAGGAGGGCAACTCTCGCTGTTGGTATGCAGGTAGGACAGTCGGCATGCGCTTTGCTTGAACACTGAACTTGAGGTTTAGTTGAAGCAATCCCTAGTTCTTCTCCAGAAATGACCAGTACGTGTAATTCCTCCCCCACAGCCCTGCTGTCTGCTACAACCGTCAACTACATCCTGTCCCTGGTGTCAGTGGTCATGTTTTATGTGTACTATACCCACACGGACGGCTGCACTGAGAACAAGGCCTTCATCAGCGTCAACATGCTGCTCTGTGTCGGTGCCTCCGTAATGTCCGTCTTGCCCAAGATTCAGGTATGGGACGGACGTCAACCGATCTCAGAAAGTGGAGCGTTACAAATCACAGACCTCTTGTAAACATGTAACGCTGTAGGACAGACATGTCAATTGTTAGTGCACACCATTTCTCTGCAGGAGTCCCAGCCAAGGTCTGGCTTACTGCAGTCTTCCATTGTGACTTTGTACACCATGTATCTCACCTGGTCTGCCATGACTAATGAGCCAGGTGAGAACGGGATCGATCGAATGATCACAATTTAAATACGCCAAACATCTGGCTAGTTCTTCCCCCTGTAAAAGCTCTTGAGTTTGTGGCTCTTCCATTGGCAGACAGGAAATGCAACCCAAGCTTGCTAGGCATCATCGGCATCAATAACACCACCCCAGCCGGCAAGGACCATCCGGTGGTTCAGTGGTGGGATGCTCAGGGCATTGTGGGACTGGTCCTTTTCCTGATCTGTGTTCTGTACTCCAGGTAGGTACACGGGTCCAAACAAGCTGCGGTTTTCTTAGTGAAACCGTTTGATATTGTGAACTGTATTTGAACATTGGAGGGGTGGGGGGATATAAGCACACATTGACTGCTACATGTTCTTTTCAAAACCATAGTTCATAACATGGCATCAGATACTTGAAATTGAAAACGAGCTACTTCAGACGCATGTTATCAAGATTTTTCTATAAACAAATATGTTTTGGTTGTGGTGGGGGGGATTATTAAATTTTCCAATTATGTTCAGTTGAACAGTAACTGAATGCCTGTCTGCTTTACACCAAGTCATGGTTGTGAGATTTGTGTATATAAAAAGGACCACCTCTGCCAATAACACTTTAATCACCCAATCCTATAGCATACGCAACTCCTCCAACACCCAAGTGAACAAACTGACCCTGACCAGTGACGAGTCCGCCCTGATCGAGGACGGCCCCCACCCGGAGAACTTCGACACGGAAGATGGCGAGAACCGAGCGGTGGACAACGAGAAGGACGGCGTTACCTACAGCTACTCCTTCTTCCACTTCATGCTCTTCCTGGCCTCCCTCTACATCATGATGACCCTCACCAACTGGTACAGGTGAGTCTCCCGCTGACCTACATTAGTAAACGGCCTGTCATGAGTCTGCAGCCAATACACACACGGCTCCCTCCTTTAAGGTACTCCGCTTTGACGCGCGTCTCCTGTTTATTTCCTTAGTCCCGACTCCACTTATGAGACCATGACCAGCCGGTGGCCCTCTGTGTGGGTGAAGATCTCGTCCAGCTGGATCTGCATTGCTCTGTACGTTTGGACCCTGGCGGCTCCGTTGGTCTTGGTCAACCGAGACTTTGACTGATCTAAAGAACGGAGGCAGTAATTTCTCCTGATGGTCATTGTGAATATTTATCTCGTAAGGTGAACGAGGTCTCTACAGAGTTGCTGTTTGTGCATTCCCCGTGGATAACCCACCCCTTTTGTCTGTAACAAAGTGCATGCTATAGTGTTGAGTACATAAGCATTTAATGTACATTGTTTTAGCCGCCTTTTGTTTTTAAATGGAAGAATCAGCATGGCTTTTGCTGAGTTTGGTTTGTAAATGTTGCTTGGGGTTGGGAATTTATTCAAAAAGAACTGCCTTGTTACAAAATGGGTAAGACTGCATTAATGTTTGATATTTCCTTTTAAGTTTTGCATATAGTAATTAAGTGCAGGCTTTCAGATAGTAGCGTACATTGCAGTAACCCCATTTGATGTTCCATTGGAATATTATATAGGCTAATCTACCATGAGTATTTGCTGTGCTTTCCTTTTTAAAATCCATAAATTGCAGCTTTCCATTTTGCAATTTGCACATCTTGTTTTTATAGGTGAAATGAGTAATTACGTTGTGTATGTTATGATTTGCACTAGTTCTATAAATGTAAAAAATACTGACGTTCAAACAGTGGATATTATTTTGTAGATGATTCAATATACTAGAAATGTGTATTGTGTTTCTAACAGACTTACAAGATGCAATGCAGAAAATTTCAGACCTCTGCCTTCTTCATCCTGTTATGTATTGAGTGCATTGTAACCAATATTTAATAAACCTCCCTTAAGTTAATGTGTGTTTGTCATTCTGCCTCCATTCTAGCAACCTATACCTACATGTTAACAAGAGAAGTAGAAGTTACTGTATGGAGCCAGGGAGGGGGCTTGAAGAGTTACGGTTTATAGGCCAAATGTAGATCCATTGCACGCCATCTAATGTAAATTACTAACTTTATTACAGAAGAACAGACCAAGCATTTGAATTGTATTGCAAAGCTATATTAGTGATTCGGTAACCACAAGCCTGAAATGTATCCAACAAGTTGATAACACTGGAACCTATGCAAAGCTCATGTGGATCTTGGTTCTGTGCTATGCAGAAGTTTAGAGCTATTGAAGACATGCTTGTAGACTACGGTGTAGGACAGGACACTCTGATTTTAAATAGTTAACCTGCAGATCTAGTATTGTCTGTCTGAAATTTAAACCATATGCCATGATATTCTGTTAATAAATTCTGCAGTTACTCTGGGCAGTCAAACGTAACTCATAGCTGGGCAGAGTGGAATGTTTATTTGAAACCGTGTCGTTGCGGTGTCAGCAGGGGTTAAATTAGGATGGGCCAGACTAGGTTGGAGGGGAAAAACAACCCATATAATAAAATGTGATTTAACTGCCCACCTTTTGCTTAGTTCTACTTGCAGACTGAACTGGGTTTGTGGTAACAGTCAATTTAAGAACCAATCGTGTTTCTGCTTTGATAGAGGGTGTCCCAGTCATTGCCTGTTTACTGTATGTAGCCACAGATGCTTGCCATCTTATTCTTGGAGAATCTTGTCCCTATCTTAATTCCAATCCTGTTCTCCAGATTGTCAAGCCACGCCTCTAATCCCTATTTAACAGTGGGTAGTCGGTTAGTCAAAACAGCAATGACAATATTATGCTTTTGCAGTTCTTTTAATGTTATTGACGTTTCACAGCATCAATCTAAGAAGATTGGCAATAATCACAGAGTTGTTATTACATGAAACCTTATGAAACACAGACTACAGTTTTTTTTATTCGGAACATTGTGGTTCTACTAAGACAAGGAAATGATGCAGGCACTTCTATGTTTTTGTTTATTAAAGATTGATAGGAGCCTTTAAATATATGGCCTATCGATACAGAAAACAAATACATACCAAAACATTCCCATTTTCACAACAAATGCTGAAACAAACCAACAACATAATTGTAGTATAAGCTTTAACAGGGATTACCTACAACTGTTAGTGGAAATGGTGGCAAAACAATATCAGCCAAATTATGGAATGTCTTACTTTTTACCTGTGCACAAATGTACCAAAACATACATGGAAATAAATAGATCATTTTACGAGAAGTATCTACAAAGGGACATACGCCTTTTCTGCTTGTTGGTTCACCTGGGTTAAATCTCCAACTTTGTCGGGTCGGCGGTGCCTTCCTCTGGGTTGAGTTCACACATGTAGAACAGTGTGGCCTCGCTGACCTCTGCCTCAGTCAGGGGCTCCAGGCGGATCAGGGAGCTACGCGGGGGCTCTTCGTCCGGTTCCAAGAGGTCTGTGGGGACCTCAGAGCTGTGCTGCAGCAGGCTGTCCCCGAGCTCTGGGGCGCTGCTGCTGTCTGACTCTTGGGCCAAAGGAGTGCAGCCATCCAGGAAGGCCAGCAGGGGGCAGGATGTGTATTGGACCAGCTGGTTGTCTGCAGAGACATTTGACTTGGCTCCTTTGGACAGCAGCCCTGCATTCTCTTTGGAACCACTATTCTCCTATAGACGGCATCATTATGAAGTGAAAGAACGAACATTTAGGCTGTAAGACCAATGAATTTAGAGTGGGGAGAACTGTGATTTTATACAAGTGTCTCTGTGTGGATTGTGTTTAGAAATGTCACTAAGATGTGTTCATCATCACATATCCGACGTGTTTGTGTTCCACTTTTATTATAATAGATTGATTAACTTGCCTCTTGCAGATTTTCTAGGATGCAGGTGTTTCTTTTCCAGTATTTCTAAATGCATCAACATATTGGCAATACATGTGGACTGTACAACTGTGTTCATATGTTCTGATGAAGGTGCAATGACCACAAGCTCTGCGAATGGCATTTTAAATTGCACTGATCTTGAGTGTGCATGGATTCATTTGAATTTGAAAAGCCTACCTCCAAAATATCTGGATCAATGCTAAAGTGCTTCCCGTACAACATAGCTTGAAAGTCTTCCAAACTGCAGTCAATACTGTCCAAGTAGTCCATCAGCTCAACCCTGTTAAAACATAAGGATTCTTTACTGCTGTAAACTTACACAATCTTAAATTGTGAGTACATCCTTACAAATGCTAAAATGCCACACTAATATGGAACATGCTGTGGAGCTCTATAAAAAAATGACACAACACAAAGATCAGATGGTCAAGTCCACTTACTTTCCGAGGAGGTTGATATTCTGTGAAATGGCTCCACTCTCATTCAGGATCGAGTCCATCATCTTCATGGGATCCTCCAGACTCAAGCTTGATGGTTTATTGAGCTGCAAGGCACTGCTGGCTGGAAGGCTATCATATGTGCTTATGGTGTTTTCTTCTGGTTCGAGTACCAAAGAGTTGCTCTCTCCTGTATTGTCAGGGCTCTCTGTCTGTGACACAGTGCCGCTGTCCAAGACCTCCACTATTTCTACATCCCTAAAAACGAGAAGAAACATAATGTATAGCAGCATAGACGATGACACAGCGGGAAATAGTGTGTGTATATCCAGAAAATAAATGTGTCTACTCACGACTGATCCAATGCTCTTGAGGGACTATCTGTGATCTCTGAATTGTCATCAGTTACATCACAGATGACAACATCATCAGTTAGATCAGAGTTCTTCAATCCACTGACAGAGGGCTGACAAGAGAGTTCAAAATGCCTGTCTTTAGAGTAGCTTACATTAAGAAAACTCATATTATTAGGTTTCAAGTCTGTTATCCGAAACCTCTGGGTACCCTAAAATGGTGGCAACGTGTTATTCAACACGGACAAAAATACCTCTGATTTAATCCTGACCTTCAGCCCCTTATCATATTCATTGTATCTTTTCAAATCCAGAGTGCTGAACTACCGTACCAACACAACAAAATGCCTGATTACTTTTCGACCTCATGATATCTAGTGTATTTCCTAGTTAAATGAATGTCATGACATCCCCCCACGTATCCTAGAAAGAAAACCCATTCAGTCCTCTACACATACTTTGTTGTGCTCCAGAGATGGTTCATTGTAAATTTCATGGATGTATTTAGCCTTTTTTCCATTACTGTTCAGTAGAATAGGCCTGTAAAATGGAGAAGTAAAATGAATAAATGATGTATAGTACGGTCATTCAATGGAAGACTATACTATAAGGTCCGTTTGCATACCTTTTGCGTTTTAAACCCATAATCCGGTTCTTTTGTACCAATGTGACAATGAACTGTATCAACTGTAACGAACAAAGACAATAACAACCCACGTCAGTTTTAAATAATGTATAGTGACAGTTAATCATGCATCCCATGTTAAAAATGTTACTTTTACATAATATGTAATGTATGGGGTTTGTAACATATTATACACATTTTATCTGTTAGGATCATATGAAATGGTACACATTTTGGCTCAGTTTATTTTTAACTATTGAAATTATACAAAACATTTACACATTCCCAGTAAATGTGTAATGTAATTCTGGGTGCAAAATGTTTTACCTCACCTTCTTTATAATTTGCTGCTGTTGGGAATGCTTTTGCCTTAAATCTGATATTTCTGTCCACAAACCTTCATTATCTCTGTAAAAAAATACGAATGTAATTAAATCGACACATCCCAGCTACTTGTAAATATTAGATCTCTAGGACGTGGGCATTCGCTTACCTTTTCAGTGTGTTGAGTCTGGAATCAATGCTTTCTTGTTTTCCGTGAACATTCTGGACACTGGCTAAAATATTGGACACATCTTCCTGTCTGATCTTTGTGTCCTCTGGTCTTGCATTGGAAATCTGAAAACAATATCCCCATAATTCAATTTGTACCTACCAGTGGAAAATATACAGGTCATTTGTTTGTTTGTTTACCGCCATAGAGTTGTTTACCAAGATTGTCTCACCTTTCTTTTAATATTTTCCAGCAAGTCATCCTTTCCATGTTTAAAGTAGGGATGCTGAAATTCAACTGGTCCATCACGCTCTAGCTTCACTATGCCTGTGTCAACGTGCATTACCTTGCGAAATCCATCTGCACAGAGACCTCCCATTAGACACAGGGGTAGTTTTCCATAGAACAGCAGAGCAGCTATGTTCCGACTTCTAGACCCATACTTGTAAAATGTAAGCATACTGGACTTTTAAATTCTTTTTAGACCTTAATGGAGATGAATAATAGTTGCTAAGAGAAACCAACTGGTTAATGGTAATCTAAATTGCTGATAGCTGAGTGGTAGAGAGGACCCATTTTAAAATCCTGAATCACTGTGACAACAATTGTTTCTGCATGTTTGTTTATAGAATTACTGACTTACACATATTTAACTGTCTGACAAAGCTGGCCATGTTGTTGTGCTTGAAGAACTTGGGAAGGATCTCCTTGGAAAATCGCTGTTCATCCATAACTAGGAAACTGTTGCCCTCCTATTGAACAAAACATAATTATAGTAAAAGGCCAGAATGTGAAAACGATTACCACAGACAAGTACAGTATTTGTTATTTTCCAGGAGCTAAAAAAGGTATGAGTGTTCTTGCATAAAATTCCTAATTAAAAAATACATATTGGAGAAGGTATCTTAGCTTCTAGGGTGGAGGATGGGCAATGGCAGAAACTAGGCTACCGTATTTACTGTAGCGCCGTTAGCCACCAGACAATAACAACAGCAAACTAGTCTTTGACATCAGCAGGAAAATATAACGTTGCTTCTTGAAGACCACTACCGATGCCGTTATCTAGTGCAATTTGCGTAAATGACACGGTTGACAAGTAGCCAACTAGCTATAGTATTGCTGTCTAGATAAAATAACTCGTTAAATACCATGCAGTGCTACTTGAGTGTGTAGCGTTAGCTAGTCATCTCTGCCAAGCTGACACGCTCTGTGGGGAAATACGATTTACCTGACTCCAACAAATAAATTCATTTGTATCAGAATCCTCTACAAGAGTCCAAAGCTTGGTCAGGAAAGCTGGAACAACAGAGTTCTGTTTCATTTTGCAATCTGAAGATGGAAATATGTCTTATTAGGATCAAAAGAGGCAAGTCGCTGAAAAGAAAATAACGACCAACAACTTCCTGTTTGAACAGCAAAAGCTGATTGGCTAAATGCTGACTTACGTAACATCTCTCACGTGTATACGTCGTACATGAGCAGTGAGATGATTCAATTATTTGTCCGGGTTGCCCCGGTGGTTATATTTATGACACTGATTGCATGAATGTTTGACAGTACTCATTTATTTATTAATACCAGGGGACCAGCTTTGTCCGACAGTCAAAAGTGACGTAGCGCAATAATGTAATGTGAAGGATCTTTGCTGCGAAAGTTAGGGTTCGATTTCAGAAGGGCGCACTTTTCTCGCAGCTTTAGCGCATTCACATGACTTCTCCGCAGTGCAAGCTTAATTAAACTCCTCTGAGTGACTCTTGCAAAAAAAACAGTAGTCAAACGGGCATGTGAAGTTGCTAAAGTTGGATTTGTTTACAATGAATTCAGTAGTCCCCTGTCCTGCCGCTAGATGTCAGCCTTAGATTATGTCAAAATCAGCCTAAAGCAAATAAAGATGTATAGCCCCTATGATAATAACTTGTTGCCCATCAAGTGTCAGCGCTACCTACAGGTAGGTTAACGTGTGCAATTAAATTGTCTTACCAATTAAAGGATTGGCTAAGTGTAGCACAACGGGATGTTGTACCACCTTTGGGAGGTAAAGAGTGTGCTGTGACAATGCTGGTACGTCAAAGTGGAATTAATGGAACACGGTTGTGGTGAGGGGTTAAATAATGGCGGAACGTACCAAAACAACTTATATAATAAAAAATATAACACGATTTGACTGCCCTTCTTTTGCATTGTTTTACTTGCAGACTGAACCGTATTTGCTGTCGCTGTTAGTTTAAGAGCCAATCATGTTTCAGCTTTCGACTCATTAACCGTAGTATTGGATAAAACTGAGGGCGAAACGCGCACGTGTTTGAATGCGAGAGGCAAAGCATGCACGCGCGAATATTTTAAAGCTTATATCTACTGAAATTTAGCCGTGGTTGTGAGGTATGTTTAATGTCCCCAAAGGAAAGTGTTTATAATGAAAAGTCGTATGTTCCATTTTCCCCCTCATAATGTCCAATTCTGTTACTCAAATTATGTTTAAATGGAGCTTGCTAGCTCCAGTAGTTGGTTTGCAACCCATTGATCATTCCAACGTACTGCATCTTACAGAGATGTAGTGAAAGAGCTAATCAGAATTTGCAGACTGATTGTTTTCAAGGGTATTTCGTTGTGATTTTGTGTTATTACAATACAATAAGAAATATAAAAAATATTTACGGTTCTGAGTGTTAATTTACCACATATTTAATTGTTCGTAAAGCCTTAGTTGTTTGTTAGTTGTTTATTAAACATATGTGATCCATATAGCAATATGGATGGCTATTTATTTATTGTAAGCTGCTGACCCCAGCACCCATTTTGGGTCAAGCATTCCCTCACCATCCAAATTCCAATTTTACCCCTGGATGTGGTATACAGTCACCGGTTTTCTCAGAGAGAGATGGTGTTTTGATTTGACAATCCACTGGCCTGTTCCCTTCCTCACAGCTTCATAACCTCACAGTTTCATTTCAATGTGTATACTCAGTTGCTTGGCTCAGTTTTTCTCCGGCTTAGAACTATACCACTTGTCGATCCCACAAACTCTTCTTCTATGCAAGGAGCCTGGAGCCAAGTACATATAAGACAGTTTTTGAAGCCGAAAACAACCCAAACGTTTTAATTGGTCCCAGAAACTGATGGATTGGACTAGAGTCACAAGGAGCCAGAATACACGTAGGTAAAGCAACACACAGAAATATTTGTCAATGGCATTGATATTGTCATTGGTAAGAGTACATCCATTACTTAATTGCTTGCTGTTAGGGAATTTCTCTTTTGTAAAACACACTTAATTTTGATGTCGGCTGAAATGAAAGGATTCACTTTTCAAATCTTGTTGTTTGTACACACGCATGGCAATGTCGGCTGTGTACAATTTGGGATTTTAAGTAGATTGATTTTGTAAAACATGACGCCTTGCGTAAAACTATATGTTCTTCTTTTCAAAATGTATTTATTGTATGTATTGCACTAGTTTAATTTATAAAGGGGAGGCCAACATTTTGCTTTGGGACAAGATGGGAACTTTGGGACAAGATGTCCAGATTTGTAAAGGGGAGGCCAACATTTTGCTTTGGGACGAGATGGGAACTTTGGGACAAGATGTCCTGATTTGTTTTCAGTGGATATAGCCATGAAAAAGAGTCCATGGGTTTAGTAAAACCCCTTCCCCGCATGGGCGGAGAGGATCACTGTTGACCACCTATGTACTAGATTGGTTTCATTGGCCAAAACATCCTGCTTTGTGACGCGCATAAGCAATATTGTAATTCATTTCCAGTAGAGTACATCTCCTGTTTGCCATGAAAAGGACACAATCATGTTTTTGTTCTTGATTTCAGTCGACGTTTTACTTAATGAAAATTAAGAGAGATTAATGAAAAGGTTTAAGGATTCCTGAATGGTGTGCATAACAACAACATGTAATGCAATTATAAACCTCTCTTTCTCTCTCCCTCCCTCCCTCCCTCCCTCCCTCCCTCC
>JACXGK010000665.1:0-65829 GCA_016801125.1 Novumbra hubbsi
GTTCCAGTGTTCCGGTGCCTGCTCCATGTTCCAGTGCTCCTGTTCCTGCTACACGTGCCAGTGTTCCGGTACCTGCTCCACGTACATCGCGACCAGGGCCCCCTCTGCCTCCCCCGGCCGAGCCGCCACCTCTACTTCCCCCGAGCCGCCCCCTGGGCGGGTGTGTACTGGTGGAGGTCCTGCTCTGCCTGGAAGCCAAGCCTTTGGTGGGGGGGGTACTGTAACGGGCTGGCCAGCACAGAACCATTCTGTGCTGTTCCCACTTTGTAATTTGGGTGTATATATGCCCCTTTGTTTTGTCCCTTGGTGTGGTTCGTTGTTGTATGCTAGCTGTCTTCAGTAAGTACACGTCACGTTTGGTGTTTGTTCTGTTTTTCAACCATGACAATTCTATAATAGACTGAAACAAAACTTTTACCAACTTTGATTTGATAAAAAAAATATACATATTTTAAAATATGTACATAAAAATTACAAAATATGTCACAATGTTCTATATTACTCAGGCTGGACAACTTTTACAACCTGATTTTATCCAAACCTGGAGCCTTCATAATCCCACAAACTTTGAGAATAGATCAACTGTCCGACGTTTAATAGCTAATGCTGAATACGTCCACTATTGCAAACAGTTATCATATTCTGAACTCTTAAAGCATCTACTAAATCTATAAATTACAGTAGGCTGGCTACAGAAAAGAACAATATGTCTCTCAAGGCCCGTTTCCAGTTATCTTGTGTACCGAACCTCTGCCTGCTAACGATCCTTGGCAAACGATCCTGCAATTCGAACAACGATCCTGCAATTCGTCTGTCAGCTCCTCTACCAATTCATCTCGTGTACCCAACCCCTGCATGTTTATACCACTGGATCATTGCCTGCCCATTTGGGTCCACTGCGGTTGTTCTGACAATTCCATCAAAAATGTAAGTCAAAAGGACATTCGTAGAAAAAAGCAGTGATAAGCAAGAAAAATAATTTATTTGAATGATATAATAATAATTTGTATCACATTGGCAAGACATACATAGCTGCATGTGTTCAAACCAACAGCTACATACACCACACTGCTGGATCTGAAAACTGAGGTTGTCAACAATCATCATTATTACAATATAAGCAGTAGAGTTTTTAATATGTCCTTCCAATGAGAAATAACAAAAATAGAGTAATACCAAAAACACTCTCTACTTCTTGCTGTCTTTCTCTTTTGAGTAGCCCAGCCAGCCTACACCCTATTTCTAATGGTTTTTGTGTATTGTCACTTAATGGGGGAGCAAACCAGTAAGAAAATGGATGAAATTCCTCCTGGTCCTATACTGACTTGAGATAAGTAAACTTAACCTGGACCTAAGTAAAACATAAAGTCTAATTTATGTCTACTTTTCTTTATCTGAATTAGGCACCATGAGACTTGTGCTGGACAACTGCTCCTTTCTTATACAAAGGGACAGGAGCTCTTCCTGACCACGTGATTTGACAGGAAAACCATCTGGGTCAGATCTATACTCCTATATTCTCTAACTAGGGTCCAGAGTTTTTTCTGCATGTGTTGTGTTATGAAAAACCCATGGAGGTAGATCCCTGTCAAAATGTGTTTCTTTATATAAAAGGTAATGTGGTGAGAAAAACATTATGATATTACAGATTTCTGTAAGAATTACTTACCTTTTTTCGAAATAAATATAATATTTTGGCCAACATGTTTTCCCATCAAAACTCCTGTCCCTTATGATGCTATATAAAATTTGAGAGTTGTCTGATGGAACTTTACACTTGAAGATATCTTTAAGAGCAATGCCAATTGTCACAACCCTTTTCTCTTTCTCATGCACTATTTCTGACCAGAGCCAACCAGTACGGTAGTGCACATCATGGGGAACAGAGTGTATTTTTAAATTGTTTCAAAATGCATATCCATTCATTTGTTTGTGTTTGTTTAGCACTGTGACGACCAGATGGTTGTCAACAGCTTGTTATTCGGCTACTTGATGCAGTTGCCAAAACAAGACATGAACACAAACTGTCTAGAGGACATTGTTTTCTTTCATCTGTCCTCTCCAGCTATCTGTCTCTCCATCGCTTTCTCTCTCTCTGTCTTACTCTCTCTCCCTCCTGACTTTAAAGTTTCTGTAGGGAATTTTGGCTGGGGAAATCTTTAAAAGCTCTCCGCAAGAGTGGCTAAATAAATATAGAAAGAAAAATAAGAGAATGGAGAACAGAACAATGGTTATTAACAGTCACCTCCTCCAAGAGTCAAATATCCACTACTGAAATGTTAGCCAAATTTTCCTCATCCCTATTTAATTTCTTTCCCTTATTCTATGTAATAATCTATTAACTGCACATTCATAGACATGGTTGTTTGGAGTTTGGATAGGAGAACTCACATTTCTAAATCCCCATGTGGATACAGTAGGCAACTGAGGAGGTGTGTGTGTGTGCTGCCCAACCATTCTGTGGCCAAGTTTAGACACTGTAACTGGAATGAGAGTTGCAGTAGCCTTGGTGTCAGTGGGAAACTGTTTACGCCTCATCTTCTGTCTTGAGTCATCTATTGGTTACTATTGGTTCTGTTCATCCAAATATTATTTCTCTCCAACTTAACTTTCTTTGTACCTGCGTTTTTCTAATGATGTAGGTAAACAACAAACAGTATTAAGGAATTGTGATGACCATTACTGTTACAGACAGTAGTAACCACAGCATACAGTATTACCGTAAGAAAACCACAGTATGTTACCGATGTAACCATAGTATACAGTATTAACTACAGTATACAGCTATATTATATAATGTGATATAACCGTAAAAACATCAGAATATGACTTTGGTAACCATAGCATGCATTATTACCATAATAACCACAGTATATGACCGTAGTAATTATAGTATTTAGTATTACTGTGATTATAAAAGGATATGACTGGAGTTAACATAGTATACAATATTACCATAATAATCCCTGTATATAGTTATAGTAACAATAGTATACAGTATTACCGTAATAACCACAGTATATGGCTATGATAACCATAGTATATTCAGTTCATTCAAAGTACTATTACTGTAGTAAACTCGTATATTATCAGAGTCATATATGTATATAGAGAGTTTGGCCTGCGTATGAACTTCCAGATAGCGCCACATTTATTTCTTTCTTATAGCAGCTGATAAATAATATTTTGAGGTGAGCATTTCATTTCTCGATACAGAAATACGTTGAAAGTTTATGTGCAATTTGCTGAGATCACAACATAGTATGCACATTATTCTGAATGCATTAAAGTTTAAACATTTTGTTGTTGCGTTTTTGTTATAGCATGTCATTTTGGAGAAAATGGTCAGTGACAATCTAATATTATTCACAACATTTTCACAATAAAAGGCACCAACCACGCAGACTTTCCAAAACCTGGCCAGACTCTCCTAATACATGCCTCTGTATGACACCAGATTACAGCAATAACCATCGTTTTTTACTGCAGTAACCATACTATACTGCCTACAATAGGCATTACCCATCGCATACAACTCTAACAGCCACATTGCAGTACACGACTGTAGTAACCATAGCCTACAGTATTACTGTAATAACTACAGTATGATTACAGGACGCAGTATTACCATAATAACTGCATTTGAATATGACCATAGTATAAAGTATTACCATCATGACCATGGTACTTCAAAACAGGAAGAGGAAAGTAAAAAAACTTTGCATACCTCTGACGGAATGTATAACCAAAGTAGCTGAATTTATAGAATTAGGATCAGTAGAATGGTAAATACAACTTCTAACATGGCAATTTAACATTAATGCATCATTGACTTGAAAGGAGTTGCACATTCTAGTTATTCTAGTTCTAAGCCAAAAACACAGAGGCGTAAACAATACCCCAGAATACAAGGCAAACTAACATAGAGTTTTGTCATATTTGTTTTTTATAGTTCCATTCACTAAATATTTAAAACAAGTGTCACTTGACTATTAATAACGTAAATAATTACGTTTTTTTTCTTCTTTTAATTACATTTATATGTTGTTTTTGTTGTTCCTGAACAACCAAATGTTACAAAAACACCTTCCAGATCTGGAGTCCCTCTGGGTTGTAACTGTGGGAAAGATCAGTCGTCAGAGAGAGATAAGTCGTATTGGGTGTACACCCTCGTGTCCACAAGGGGGCGCTCCAGCTCAATAGCACCAGAATTTGTGTTTTCTCTTTATGATTGAGAGACAAAAAGAGGGAAAGGGAGGCGAATTGAGTTTTAGGACATTAAAACACATGAATGGAACTCAGACCTTAGGGATTCACTCTCCATTCCAGGATTGAGCGAAAGATGTAAGGAAGAGGAAATATCAGGCTTTAATTCATAGTCTGAGTTGAACTGGAGTTCACTATTCTTCCCTTTATGTACAAATCCACTCGCTGTCCTTTTTCCAACAGTCCATTTAGACACAGTCCACCTTGCTATATTCCTTGAGACGTGAATGGTTGCTCTATATATATGGATGGACACACAATGCAGAGAAAGTCGGGCAAAAAATAGTGTTGCATTTCTGGCAGAGGTGGGTAAATCAGTAGCGCTTTTAAACGCAGCCCCAACACGGCAATCGTTTCCTGGCATTCATTGACATTCAGGCTGCTTTGCCAGTGAACGTGAAGCTCAGCTGCATAGAGAGAACAGGAGGGGCAAGGAGGGGCAAGGAGGGGCAAGGAGGGACGGACGCTGGGAGAGGTGGAGGCGGTGGGGCTTCACTATGGGCAGAGAGACACAGACAGAGTGCATGTTCCAGCTAACAAGGAGGGAAATTGAATGAGAGTAGGAGCCTTAAGAAAAAAACATTGCAAGAACTGTTTAGGAGAGGGTATGAAGGTGAAGGTGATTGATCCATTACCATCTTTTTCATTTCCAATATGGCCGGTGGATGGATAGCTGTATTCCTGGTCTGTCTCTAGACATTTTGGCATGACTGTAGATCGCAGTTCTGGGATCCCCCGTAGTTCTAGAATCCTTTGCTTGTTTCTAGAAGCCCCTCTCAATTCCAGAATTTCTTAGAAATTCCAAAGAGTACAGTTTCATGATTCAGACCATTTGATCCTCTCCTTATGGTGATTTAATGAACCCTTTCTGTCTTCACACAAACTAATGGACACGCACACAGAAAATCCCTTCAGGACTCAACCCTGTATCATACTCTCCGTTAAGAAAGATCCACAGGCTTCCTTTTCATAACCTCCACCTTTAACTTTTCCCATGCTGTGTTTGGTCATCATTTCCTCTACACACACAAACACACACAGGTGGCAGTGTGAGGAGATCGAAGCGCAAAGGTTTGGCGTGTGTTCCACAGCATTCGTTAGTCTCTGAATTTTACAGTTTTTCTGTGATGTGTATCGCTTGGTCCGTTTTAGCAAGCCCGGGCGTCTACTGCTGTACATGATACTTTTAATAGCATTTTAATTTACTACTAAGTTTGCAGTACTACAAATGTACACTGTCTCTCCAAACTCTCTTAGAGCAGACCCACTGATATATTTCCGTTTAAATGGAAGGTATCTATAACTCTGAACAGGCTAAATACAATCTGAGAATATATGACCTCTCTCGTATGAAAAACGTGAACAAACAAATGACACGGATGACACAGGCATCAACGCGTCCTTCTGGTTGTAAGCAACCTCCGTATGAGGCCGTCAAAGTGCTTCGATTACAAATGTAAGGGGAAATGTAGCAGGTCCAATAGTGTTTTGTCCTGTGGAATGTTTTCGGCACTACCGTAATATCACAATAGTAACATGGCCATTCCTTCTTTATTTTAGAGTGAGGGGCAGAACGTACAACACACTCACACACTGTCATGTCTTTAAAAGACGTGAGTTTACGAGACCGGGGTTCACATCCTGTTTGTGGATTAGCCCAGGGGTCTCGTAAAAGGCGCTATAATATTCAAACAACCACCCGACAACTCCTTTTAGCAACTTAGGCGCCTGTTTAGATTTAGAAAAAAAGCGTAAGTGTTATGTTCAGTGTGGCATTCTTCACCATCAAGGACATATGTACGACGTACCCAGTCAAAAGATGCGATGGTTTCGGGATGGACCAGAGATAGTGGTATTGTAGCAACACCAGAAACACAAGCAACATTGCTGTGTTAAATCATGACACTCAAATTCCTCCTTTAGTTATTAAGACCAAAGGAGACCAACAAAAAGGGTGGCATACGAAAATAACTTTTCTAATGACTATAAGGTGGCGTTGACTAGTTCGAAGTTCCTAGTTCCATTCATAGACCTTCAGGACAATCTATAAGTGATCTGTAACCATATTAATCTATATTCAACTATAGACCCATGCTTTGCTAGCCAGGTGATCTCTTGGTCTCGATAAAGCTATAATATAATAAAACTCTTCAGCATGAGATCTGAACCAAGCAGTTCAAGTAGTTCAACAGTTCAGTCTTGCTCGTTGGTCCGAGGGCCGGCTAGTTGTTCCCTTCATTCCACGTGGTCAGATCCCCTCCACCGTCTGTGGACGTGGAAAACTCGGTGACGCGTCTTGCAAGGGGGTTTGTGCTCTTCAGGAGTTCCATGGCCGAAACGCGGGTCCCACCAGTGCTGGACTTGTTGCCCTTCTTCTGAAGCAGGGCCATGAAGTTGTCGTTGCGCGAGCTGGAGCGCGGGGTAGAGCCCAGGGTCATGGTGCGGAGGTCGCCTCCGCTGGTGCTGTGCTTCACCGGTGAGACAAGGCTCTGGCGGCTGCCAAAGGAGTCCCCAGGTTCCTTGCGGCCCAGGACTTTCCTCTTCGACCTGGAGAGAGAAGTGGGGAGAACGTTAAACTAAACAGCTCATTTCGATTCAAACGAGTGGCTTTCCTTGATCCAGCGTTCGAACATGCTGCTGCCTCCAGTCCACACGTTCCTCACAGACCAAACTCTTCTCTACGGTTCCACGCGTCCCTGTGCAATATGTCAGAGAAAAGCCCGAAACACCGCTTGGAAAAAAGGGCGTGAGCTGGTTTCCCAGATCAAGTTTGTGTGCAAGCGTCTGGAAATACCTGTGTATTTTGGTGAACAGATCCTCTGTCGTGTGCGTGGCAAGTGTGTGTTCTCCGACGTCATAATCCGTTTCCTCTGTGATGTGAAGTTCTGTCTTGTCCCCAACATGTGAACTGCCGGCAACACTCTCGTACATGACTTCTTCACCTAGAGACAACATGAACGACCCAGGAAAGTGAGATTAATTTCTATCCATGTACAGTACCAGTCAAATGCTTGGACAAAGTGAATGGATGTGTGCAAACTGGTAAGGAAAAAGCTATTGACATATTAACAATAACATTTCCAAACAGCAGCCATGGTTGCAATACTAAACACTTACACATCAGCAGACAATTGTAATTGGAAATGTAGCTTCATATTTACATTGAGACAAGATATAAATTCTAGCTAGTTTCATTTTCACCCAACAATTTTCTCGCCTGACGTTCTAATCCTACCTGTCTCCGTGACAATGAGCCTTCCCTCCAAGTCCGTAAGGGATGAATCTTGAAGTGACGACTGTAATGAAGACTCCAAGGAGCTGTCCTCGTCCATGCCCGTTCCCAGATGATTTTCCTGGTGGTCCTCTTTCCCGGGAATGTCGTGCATTGCGAAGGCTCCGACGGGAGAATGGAGAGTGGCCGGGCTGTCTGTCTGTGCTCCAGTTCTGTCGGAGGTGCCGTTTGAGTGGACCGCCGTAGAGTTGGAGGGAAGGAGCAGGACGTTGGGTTTCTTGGGAACCGGTGGAGGAACCTTGAGGAGAAAGAAATAGCGGAGAGTCAATAGATTCATGAACAACAGGAAATGAACATTTTTTGGAAAGGAAAGTGGTGAAAGATAGAGGAGAACGTTGTTGCTGAAAGAGCGGTAGGCTATATTTGAACCCCCACTGCAGCAGTACATGCACAAAGCAAGCAGCAGCTTAGGCCATAAAGCATGGAAGGTTTATGGTGGCTTCAAAAGTTTGTATTTCCATTTTAACGATTTCATTTGCTCTAGTGAAACATGTATCAACCCCTCCCGCAAATGCTTATTTATTATAATCCACATAACTGGATTAAAATCACAACTTCCAGCTGGATGTTTTTTTACTACTGCAGTAAACTGGCTCTACTTAAGACTGGGATTGTTTAAAAGATTATAATAAGATTTTGAAAATACATTCAGACAAATCATCAAAAGTAAACAGGAGAGAGAGAAGGAATAACAGAGATGACCAGTTCCTACCTTGGTTTTCCTCCGTTCCAGTTCGGCTAGACAGGATATGGTCATCCTGCTGGGAAGGGTCTTGCTCTTATCCTGAGTGTCCACCACCTCCGGGTTGCTGCAGGGGGAGGGCAATGACCCTCCATCCTCTGGCCCAAGATGGATCTCCAAGCCTGGGTTGAACTCCGGCTCCATGGTGGGGTCTTCCAGGAGGGGTTGGGGCAGGGGTAGGGGTGGGAGATCGTACAGGGTCTGGGTGTGGCTGAAAGAGGGGTGTTCGTATCGAGCCTGGGGATGGTGGAGGGGGAACATAGGGGGTTGGTCCAGGGCTCCACAGGGGCTGGTGGGGGTGTGGGGGAGGGCTTTTTTCAGCTTGGGCTTCCTACCGATCACCATGTAAATGCTTGGGTTAGGCATTGGCCGAGGGTAGTCGACAGGGGAGGCAGGGGGGGAGTCGGAGGCAACAGGGGAGGAAGAAGGGGATTTGAGGAGGAGGTTGAGTGGACGTTTGGGTAACGGGGGCTTCATCGCAACTGGCGGTTTGGGTTTGGGAGCGACCAGGGGGCTGGGCAGGCCACAGTGGGCAACGGGTGGGGGGGAAAGGTCACGACCCTGCTCCTCCTCGATGATGTCATCGGAGGCACCATCGGGGCAGTCCTCCAAGTCGGTACGGGATACGGAGCGCAGCCGGATATTCCGGAGCTCATTTGTGGTCACCACGGGAAGAGCCGATTGACTGCTGGGACTCACTTTCCCGGGCTTTGCGGCTGTTGATGTGTCAGAATGGCGCCGGCCTGCCTTCTGTTTGGGTTTGATAGAGGACAAGTCCAAGTGAGCGTTAACCGGCATCTCGAAAGACAGCCTTGACCTGGCCGCCGGGTCCCTCGGCGACGGAGGCAGTGACGACTTCCTCTCAGGGATTTTGGGGCGCATCTTGCAACCCATCGTGGAGGCGGGCCCGGTCAATGTTCCCGCCCCTTGATTGGAGGGGGTGATGGGCGTCAGAGCCTCTGATTGGCTGGAGTAGCCGCTGGAGGGGGACATGACTCCAGGCGGTTTGAAGGGGGACAAAGCTTTGGTCGACCCGGCCTCGATCGAGAGCAGGGAGGGAGACGTGGCTCTGGATGTCGAAGGGGAGTCCAGGAGAGACTCTGCGCTGCCTCGCACCTGGAATCAGATCAGATTCATTTAAATTAATAAATCATAGTGAAAACAAGAACATAATTTTCCTGGTTGTACATCCCAGCCTTAATACAGACCAGGGACTGGTAACTCTGTAGAGGATGGGTGACACAGAATATACAGAAGTTGAAATAAGTATTGAACTAACCCATGGAACCTTCAAGATTTGAAGACTGTTTGTGTGGAAGAATGGGCCAAAATCACAACAGAGCAATGCATGCGACTAGTTTCTCCATACAGGAGGCATCTTGAAGCTGTCATTACCAACAAAGGCTTTTGTACAAAGTACTAAATAAATATCAGTAAGCGTCATTTCACATGATTACACATAACTTTATTTCTGAGCTTATTTGTTTTGGTTTCACTTTCATGTCAATAGCACCTTTGGAAATATATTCAGTGAGAAAAATGATGACATGTTCAATACTTATTTCACCCGCTGTATATATTCATCATGGGGGTGTGGTGGGTGGCAGGTCTGGAACCCGCATTCGTATCTACACATTATCTTAAGCCCTGGCAAAATGTTGTACTCCGAGGACAACAAAACTTTTAGAACTCCCCCAAAATTAGTTTTAGGATATAGACAAAATAAAAACGTTGCTTTTATTCAAACCTGCTTGCTGCAATTTTACACACGTTGCCATAGGGTGGAGCTGCCTATTTCAAATGTCTTTAATAAATAAATATATATATTTATTATCCAACTTTATTAGATTATTGGTGGGGAAGGACAGAGTTTTTGATAGAAAAGGGCTGCAGCAGTACATGTGCAACAAAGGAAACAGCTTAGTCTGCTGGACCAACCTAGCCACTGATTGCTGTTTTTAATATGGCGCCTGAAAGGATGTGACAAAATCCATTGAAACCCCCCGGGTGAATAATGCAACTATAATTACTAAAAGTTTATGTAGATGGCCACTTGACTAATTTGCATCTGGTGTATTTTACCACAGTATGTTGAAAACCACACTGAGTTTTTATTTGTTTACTGAGTTGCCCAGCTTGGAAATAGAGTAGTGAATACAAACAATAAATAAGTAATCAGACTAGAAATAAATGGATATAGCTCAACATAGTTGTATTTGATGTTTATGTTAATGCAGTGAACCTATTCAAAGTCAAAATCAAACCCAATGAAAATAAGGGAATGTCTTACCTTCATACATTCAATCACCGTTGTCCCTGTGGCAGTACTGGACCCAGATAGGGACCTATACGGATCAGAAGCTTTCCACTCGCCCAGCTGCCAGTGGGCTGGGAAAGACAACTCTGTGCTATCTGGTTCCTGGACCTCCAGGCTTGGGGGCCCGTCCAACATGCCGTGACCCAGCTCAGGCTCCTCGAGATTGGTCTTGGAGACGGAGGAGGGAAGGAGGAAGTCTGGTTGGAAGTCCTGAAGGTGTTCCCGGGGGATGTGGAGGGATTTGGGGCGTCCGTCCCGGTAGTGTCCTCCGTCATAACCACGGATTGGCCCCTCGGCGTCCCCAAGATTCTTCATGAGCGAGACGCTTCGGACGGGCGGTGGTGGTTTACGCTTGGACTTCTTCAGCGAGATGGAGCGAGAGCGAAGCCGCAGGCGACCGTCCGCCGGGAAGCTGGCGTCCGTCACGGAGACGTTGTTGACGCTGGCGCTCCCGTCCTCCGAGCTCCCGCTTGGGTAGAGGAGGGCGTAGCACTCGCCCCGGGCACACCCTTCGCTGCGGGGGTAATCGCGCCGGTGCGTCTCTGCCAAAGCCCCGCCGTCCATCTGGTTCGTTCCGTCACCGGCCCCCGGTACACCCGCGACACCAAGTGGCCCGCCGCCGACGTTATCCGTCGAGCAGAAGGATCCGGAATCGGTCGGCGTGGAGAGGGAGCGCTCGCGGAACTTGAATGCGTTCGCGGCGGCGATGGAGCGCGCCGACCTCTCCCTCCTCTCTCCCGTCCCCCTCTCCTTCCCCCTCCGTTCCACCGGGGGGCTCGCAGCCGCTCCTTCGGTCTCGCTGCGCCTCCCCATCATCATCCCGATGGTGCCAGCGTGCCTGTGTCCGGAAGGTTCCGATATCGACGTGAAAGAACTGGAGTTTGACTGTGAACCCGAAGACAGTCCCGAACCAGTCTGGGAGGGGCACATCAGCCCCCCACCAAGCCCCCCGATCGTACCTGCCTTACCCAACCCCTTGGGCATGGTTGGCGGGCCCTTTCCGGGAACTGGGGCCAAAGCATAATTATACGCGTCGTTCCACGCTCCCGGAGAAAACGTGGAGCCCTTTGGGCCGTTCCAGGACTGGGAAGGGGAATTGGTGCAGAGGAGGGAGGCGGAGTGGTCCATGACGCCCTGGATGGGAGGGGGGGTCCTGGGGGACTGTGGAAGGATAAGGCTAGGATCCAGGTCACTATGGGTCTTCCTCAGTGGAAGATGCTGGACAGGGGTGTTTGTCACAGGCTCCAGAGACCGTGGCTGGTCTCCTCCTCCAGATCCCAGGGACGGATAGGGAGGGTCGATGTAATAGGAGCCCTGGAGTAGGTCTAACCCCAGGAGTTTACCTTCACCTAGGGAGAGAGGGACCAAGAGACTGTTAAGTCGACAGGAAGGTAAAAGGATTAAAAGTTGTCTCATTGATAACATGGACGCATATTGATGAACTTAGCGTTAGAATACCTTTTTCCAACACTTTCCTACATTAATAATCTATGCTGGAATTTTTGGGAGATGTCGCCTGGGAAAAGACCTGGGGTAACTAATTAACTTCTACACAGTGAGCTCAGGGCTGGTCTGCTCCCTCATCAAATTAATTCATGGAAAAAGTGAGGAGGAAAAAACCTGTCCCTTTCCTCCCTTGCCTCCATCTCCCTCTTGCCTTTTCTCTCTACTTAACTTTACCACTTCCTCTCTACCTCCTTTTTCTGTCTTGCAATCGCTTTTTCTCTCATTCTCCCCCTCTGCAGATTTTGTTCGTGTGTGTGAGTGGAGTGGAGCGAAGGCAGAGCGGGGCGTTGCTATGGCAACAGCTACCTGTTCCGTCGTTAGGGCGATGGCAATGTTGAGAGGATGGAAGAGAGAGAGAGATGCTGCAGCAGGAAATATAAAGAGGTCTCACTGGGGATAAGGTGCCAACTTAATATACACTAAACACCTAACCTTGCTAATCGAGCGCCTGTCTATTATCCTTACATCACCTTGCCAACCAAATGCCAGCCTAATATACACAAAACACCAAACTCTACCAACCTATTGCCAGCCATATATTCACAAAACAGCTAACCTTGCCAACCAAGTGCCCACAAGGTTAAGTGTTTTGTTGGATTTCAAAGGATACTTTGACAATGAGGTGAAAACGGTCAGATTTAATGGGATTGTAATTGGATCCATATCAGAAACTTTGAGAAATTACAGCCTTTTTAGTACATAGTTTAGCGCATTTTAGAGGGCCAAAAATATTTGGACAGATTCCCACTTTAAATGAATCACGTTTAGTACTTGGTTGATGTCTCTTTTAGACATCACCAGCTGCTTGTTATCCACCCTGTTGATGCTCTGTCTGACTTGTACAGCAGCCTTCTTCAGTTCATGCTTGTTTCATGGCATTTCTTCCTTCACTCTTGTCTTAATAATGGATATCAGTATCACTTTTAGGGCTCTGAATATCTCCTTCATAGCTAAGGCAGCGTGTTTGGGATCATGGTCCCACTGCATGATGAAGCACTGTCAATATTTTCTGGTGCATTTGTTTGTATCTCAGCATGTCTCTGTAGAATATGTTCTGCAACTCCCATCAGTAGTAACATCTTTAGTGAACACAAGTGAGCCAGTTCCAGAAAATTGCATGCACCCTCCCCCAATTTCATGATTTGTGATTATGGATCTGCATCATTGTAGAAACTCCCAGAAGACTTGGGACAGTTGATGTTAAGACGTGTATTAAATGCCCTTCTGGTTTATCTGCCTCATGAGGGCCAGCTGAACCTGTATTGACCACTCTTGGGTCACGTATGTTGTCAGATTCCAGCAGCAGATTCCAGCAACAGATTCCAAATGCAAACGCATAGTCTCAATATCGACAGCCACCATGTGCATGCAACAATGATAAACAATGCAACAATGATAAACAATGCAACGATGATAAACAATGCAGCGATGATAAACAAAACAACGATGATAAACAATGTAACGATGATAAACAATGCAACCATGATAAACCATGCAACCATGATAAACAATGCAACCATGATAAACAAAACATGCAACCATGATAAACAAAACATACAACCATGATAAACAATGCAACAATGATAAACAATGCAACGATGATAAACAAAACATGCAACGATGATAAACAAAACTTCCTATTAAACACTGCTTTAAAGCCAAATGTGTTGGGAACCGAAACATAAGACATCATTTACAAAAACATTTGTGAATTCAAAAAAGTAAATCCAATATGTAAATACCCTACAATTAAAGCAGACGCTCTGCGTCTATGTACAATGACCGCAATAGTTGTTTTATTAATTCAATTTTAAGAACTGGAACATAATAATTCCACTGTCTAAATACTTTTGTAATTCCCTTTAAAACATACCTGTTTTTGCCGAGTGCCCAGCTAATATACAACCCATCTCATTTAGCTAAACTAGTCTATCCAACACAGACTCATAGCCACACTGATATTGTGCTGCACAGGGAGCGATGGTTGAAGTAAGATGACATGATGGTGCGATTCACAGACAAACCGAAAACAGAGAGACACAAAGAGGAACAGAGAGAGATATTGACAGAGAGAATGACAAAGTGAAAGATTATGGGAACATGAGAGCGAGGGGAGAAATAAAAGAGAAGAAGAACATGAGCGGATGGGAATTAGGTGGAGAGGAGAGGTGAGAAAAGGAGGCCTCCAACAAAGCTGTTAACATTTCATAACCTGGAGAAGCGTTCAAGGTCAAAATGCTGTAGCTACAATGACCAGAGCATACTGACTAATGCTATACACAAACCTAAACTTGCACGTAAGCATGCTGTCCCCCATGACATTGTTAGCTTGAGGTGTCCTTTGTATGCAGTTTTGTTTATATTTAACAATTTTTAAACAATTATTTTATTAATCACAAAGACAAACTCACAAATTCAAAATACACATCCAACAATACAGTAAACTCAAGGTGAGCAAATTCTACATAAAAGATAAACAACTCTGATGCTTGCCCCCACACATTTACACACACAATCTCCTGCGGTCTCCACCCCCTACCTGTGACGTCGAGGGGCAGCAGGTGAGCAGGGGTATGTCGCCCCAGATGCCAGCGAGGTTTCTCAGCCACAGGTGGGCCCAAGGAGGTACTGCTCCAGCCCACTAGAGGGCCATCTGACCCACACGGGGACAGAGAGGGAGACTGGTCTGTGCCCCTGATGCTCAGCGAGGAAGTCTGTCCCTCGGCACTTACATGTCCCTTAGATGATGGCTGGAGGAACGGGTAAAACAAACAGCCTGCTTTATAATACTAGCATTTATATTGAACAATCTAGTCAACACCAAACTGTTTTTATTTCTTTGCAACTCAAAAAGTGTCTACACTTCCAATTCTTTATTTGCACTTCAAAAGGAATATTTAAAGGAATGAATTGTCCGGAATCAGAAAAATATGACATTTGAGGAAAGAAATCTATCTAGACTAGGCTTGACCAGTGCTCTAAAGGCCCCAGTACAACTCAGTTGCAGATGTATTTAACCACCAAATGTACGGATGGTGGAAATCCCCACACTTTCAAGTGGAAGTATGAGTTCAAATCTCCTCTGCTCTTTAAGTAAAAACGTCACAGTGTTCCACAACTTCCCTGTCCAACACAGCATAAAATGCCTGGGGTAAATAGTATATTCATAACATCCAATGCATTGTGATTTTGTATATCTCACAAGAAAGATTCAAAATCGTAGATTTTTTTTTTAAAGCTATTAATCCTACAGAGAAGCAGAAGCTACTTAGTGAGGTAAAGTTGAGCCAGGTAGACTGCAAAAGCGTTTTTACAATGTCTCTACAACAGTTCAAACTCAATTGGACACCATTTCAAGATATTAATTCCACATTATTCATTTAGCGGACGCTCTTGTCCAGAGCAATCACAGTTAATACATGGATTTTCAAACTTTTTTGTACAAGGAACAATTCACCAAAGCTGTGTGTTTACCAGGAAGATTAACCCCGGCCTCTTGTTGGGGGAGACAGGAGAGCAACCCGGCACAGTTGAGGTGTCGTCAGAACTCAGGGAGGAGGATGTTGTGTGGCGGAACGTCTGGCCAGTTACTTTGGTGTCATACAGCTGCTCTTCAAAGTCTGCAGTGAACACACCCATGCAGAGACACATGCGGGGTGCAGAGAAAACACACGCACAGACAAATTAGTCCATTTACCGAACATCTGACCTGTTTGCCGTCTCATGATGTCTGTTCAGCTCACTGAGCCTCCTGCAGGAAAACATGCCCACCGGAATGAGCCTGCTAGCAGAACGGAGGCTTTGAGGAAATGTACATCCAACTCAAGAAAATGTGCTGTGACTCTTTGGCGCTGTGTATTCTCTCACCGTTTTCCTCTGTTTTGTTTTCGCTGTCGCTCTAACCTCTCTCTCTCTCAGAACTCCAGCATCACTCGCTCTTTCTTGTCCCTGGCTGCTTTCTCCGTCTCGCTCTCAACTGCTTCTCTCTCTGTCTTATCCTCTTGTTTCTCTACAAGCTGCAGGCCTCGTCTCAGGCCATTGTAAACATACTGATTACCATTCAGCAACCCACCCTCCTTAAAAAAATGCACCCCCCCATCCATTCATTTCCCCCAAAACACACTCCTTCACGCGCCAACTTCCCCCCTCTTTCCACTCATCCCTGCAGCCCTGTATCCCTCCCACACACACACACACATACATACACACACCCCAAGCACTGTCCTGCCCCCAAATTCCTCCAGAACAGTTTGGGGGAGTATGGTTGGAGGGTGTATGGAGGAGGTTTGGTCAGAGGGAAGAGGGGTTTGTGGAAGGGGGTGGGTTTGGGGCTGGGAGTGAACTTGCTCTCTGGGACAATGCAGATGCCCTCCTCCCGGTGTAGAGTTGCTTAGCAATGCTGGTCACCAAGAGACAATGGAACTCTACTCTAATCAACAATGGCCCCTAGCAATTCCCCTGCAAGGGAAGAGAAGACCTGCCCTCTGATTATAGTTGGGATAATAATTATCACCTTTCTGTGAGCCCGTGGTTGCCATGTTGGCCCTGGTTTCGCTAAAGAAAAAGTACAAAGTCAAAATAATATGTGCATATTTCATTATTGTAGTTGTGACAAAATGATCACCTGGCTTATAGATTAAGTTCTGTTTTAGCTTTAGGACATTAACCAATCAGGCAATACGTTGACATTACTGCAAACAACAGATTTATAAATGTTCAATTATGTTGATATGTGAAAGTATGAAATGTACTATTCATAGATAACTTCAATATGATAACCTGGAATGAATGACCAGCATCCCTTTTTACATCCCTTTCGATTGCATTGTCACATGCAATCTAGCCTGAGTTTCTGACTGTTTATCCTCTCATGTTCACTCCTTATAATGCCAAAACATGTTTGGCTGAACGATCAGCAATTGAGTCAGCGATAAGCACAAACAGATTGGGGCACTGGTGGAAAAAAATCTGTTTTGCAGTTGAAAAATAAAAATACTGTATATGCCAGTGCTTCCTTTCATTGTATTAGTCAAGCCATTAGGAGTCAAAGCAGCCTTTCCTAGTGTGCCTGCAGCTAGTGTCAACCAATTGGGATGTTCAGATATTAACACAGCTACAAAAATTCCATTGGGTCTCTCTCTTTATACACAACAAAAAGTATTTTAGTCAAAAAGGCTGCTCCTCAAATAAGTTGACACAGTAGCAAAAAGGAACTGACAAAGACGTCATTTTAAATGTAGGAACACATCATGCTACAGAAATCTTAGTTTAGGGTTTGTTCTGGTGTCACAAAGAGCCCAGACGACTAAGAAGCTAATTGATAACAGCAAATAACAGCAAAACAAAAATTCCAATTAATGGAATAACATCATGAAAATAATATATTTTGAATCAGTCTAACTTTCCCCACTTTCCAATGAAGCCTAATGAAATCATGAAAGAAAATATATCTTACTGATCAAGCAATTCAGAAATATACCAATTATACAGTATGTCACTGATACAAATATTATTACACACGTCAGGTTTTAAAAGAGTTTTGAACAAATTCACCAAATTTCATGATAATGGAATTATTTGTGTCAGACTTACATTTGTTCATGTTCGAGCATGAATGTTTATTAGTCAATAGCGTTGAATCTGTATAACATACTAGTCTGGAAAATATGACTTAAAGAGACCTTGTTCAATATGTTATGTTTTCTAATGATGTGTTGACCTTGTGGCTCCTTAAGGCAAATGCATGCTTTTTGGAGACAGAGCGAGGTAGCAAACTTCAGGACTCTTGCTTAAATGAGAAGAGGGACATGAGCTGTCAATGAAAAAAAAAAAAATTGCTTGTTCGAGCGCCACCTTGTAAAGAATGGGTCTGATCAGGTACCATGCTTTCAATTTTTACATCTCTGGGATTTGCCATCTTATGGGGAATGTGCAATTCTCCACAAAATTGCAAGAGGGAGAACAGCAGACACCATAATTCGACGATGAAACCCCTCAAATCTTGAAAATCTGAATGAGAGGTTTGTCAGTAATTATGGTGACAGGGAAGTGAGTTAGGAGGAATCAATGACAACAGCTGTCTCCCTAGACTTGACTAAGCCATACAACACTGGATCTGTCCCACATGTCATCCTATTGCCTTTAAGGATTGTTCTCCACTTTGGATCCGGCCTCTTTCTCACCCTTAGGCAAGCATAGCATTAGCATTTCACTGGAGAACTTGTTTTACCCTGATTTAATTAGAAAAACCATGCTAATGGTTCAATTAAATGCAATGGCGTTTTTAAGCAGTAATGCTAACACTAGAAGAATAGGGACTATAGTTGTCCTAAAATACAACCTACTCACTGAAAAGTGCTCTACCTTAAAAAAATCCCTTATAACTCTGCTCAGAAAAAGTTAAGCAGTTGAAGGGTGCCATTTGAGACTCAACACTATTTTATTTGCTTTGCCTAATTGCTCGCAAACCTACTGCTGGTAACGTGAAAAAGAAATGATGATCCTTGCTACTGTTGGTTAAGTTACACATTCTACATTTGAAATGTAGATCTTTGAATACACAGAGCACACACAAAGAAACATTTGACAATTGGCTTGATATGATGCAACTGGCCTAATTGCACGCAGTGATTGACTGAGATGTAGAACAGACGCGCTAAAGCTACTGTCAGTTATTTTGTATGACCGGTACAAGACTGGAAACTGGACCGCTTGGTCAATAAACACTTGAAGGTGAATGTATGAGTGATCCGCACACACAGGCACACACACGTATAATCAGTGCCCCTACTTCGTTAGCATCCTAATTATTAGCCCTTTGTCCAGACAATTTGCCCTCTCTACTCAAGCATAACGGTGTGTTTTGTATACACTGTATGTGTGTGTGCACATTCAAACCCAGACTCAGCCATCCACAAGAAGACAAATAAGAGGGACACATTAAAAACGGGGTCACCCTTTCTTGGCTCTCCTGTAAAAGAATAAGAGGAAAACAATGCCCCCCTTTCAGACCCTCTTGCCGGGATCATCCGAGAATATACCGCCTGACTTTCCCCCAATCCTTCCTCTGTCCATCTCACGTTTACGGTTCCCTAAATGACACCACATTCCCTATGTAGTGCACTAATTCTAACCTAAGGGCAATGGGGAACCAGATAGGAATTAGGGTGTTATTTGGGGTTCAGGCTCTGTCTGGTTTCCCTTTACTCATGATTGAACATTGACAATCGATGAGTAGTCTATTCCACGAGGCCCTTTGGGCTGCCGGAAAGGCAATGGGATGTTTTCTTCCAGTTATGATTGGCAATCTGCAGTTAGTTATAGTAACTCGAGCTAGTGACCTATTTAGGTAACCACTTCACCAGGATGGGGCTCAATAACAATTCATGGAGGGTAGAACGTTTACTTTTATTACTGAATTTGTGCCCATCAAGCAGCCTATTTTCAGATGTAAACAAAAAAATGGTGCCGTTACATTTTAATAACACAATTTAACCGTTGGTTTGCTATTAACTTATCTTTATATGTGGCTATATCTATTTGTTGTGACAGAGTTACACAGGCCAGCACTGAAATCACCGCTACAGGGATTTAGAGAGGGATTTAGAGAGGATTTAGAGCAAAAGCTCTTTTATGCCCCTGACCCCAGTGGGAATCGAACTACACTAACCTGGCAATGGAGCTATAGACATAGATACACTTCCTCCTTTTAAGAGTGTCTTATGAGTGTTTTTACACTACTATTTATTATTTTCTACATTTCATAGTTAGACAAACGAGGCTTGTTGCCAGATTTGCCTTGGAGACATATGTTGTTATAGTGTAAACAGGTGAACATTTAAATTATGTTGTTAGCTTCAGAGACAACGTCATTGAGTGGTGACGTAGGAAGAGTCTGGTTCTTAAGGAGCCTCCAGCTCCATCAACAGAAGAAATTATTTTGTTGATGGGAAAATCTACTAAAAACAGCTCACATTATCACCGAAACATTTGTTCAGCACTAAACAACAAAGTGTTGTATGTGTCGTATGGCACAACAAGAGTTTCATAGACAACAATTTTATATCATGACATTTGGTAAAGGGAGAGAAATTTGGGTAAAAAGGTATAATTTTATTTGAGTGAGGGGAAAATAACAAATTTGAAATCTAGACATATGTCTAATTTTGCAGTAGTGTGATCTCTGGCTAGATACAGTATATTAAACTCCATCTGGCTTGTCAAGCTTGACTACAGAACCATATGAGAATCCCCAATAGGGCAATCTCTTCATGCAAGGCATATTCTTTATCATGTTTGATCTACCATTTAATTATATAGCCTTCAAATTGCATACAAGGTCCAACCGAAATTAAACTTAAACTTTTAACATAGCAGAGGGTAGTCAGAACATCATATTTGGTTACAGTTTATTGAGATAGTCAAGATTATCATCTGAAGATTCTCTACAGCTATTCATACAATCAACACACTATTAAAAAAATGTATGCTTGCTAGATATAGAGGTTTAAGGTTAGGGTTAGCAGACAGTTCATTTAAATGGTTTTGATGGTCTGATCTACACATTGACTATCCAAATAAAGTTTTACTGTGTATCTGTCACCTTCTTTCAAACCTTCTGGTTCCTGGCCCAATGCCCCTAAATGCTTGGCTACATTGAATCCTCGCTGTATAATAAATATTAAATAACAAAGAATAAAATACAAGGCCATTAGACAATCAAACTATTCTCATCTCAGATAAGAGAAGTGGCTTCATGAATACAAGGACATATAGATGAGAAATGTTTGAATTTTTTAGACTTCTAGACATTGCAGCTAAGACCTTAGTGTCAAGGCTGAGATTGGAGTTTGTGCATGTGTGTGCACGTGCGTGTGTGTCTAAGGATGTTCACTGTGTACTCCATGAATGAATAAATAAGACCGCCAGCATATTGAGGTTTTTGGAATTCTAATCTAATCAATTAAAGCTTCTTTAAAGCAATAAGATCACATTTCTTGCTTTTTTTTTGCTGGCCTTTTATTCTGATTGTTCAATCAATCAAATGTATTATATATAGAGCCAATTACACATCATAAATTGTCTTGAATTTGCTAGAAAACTTAGGAAGGAGCCGGAATCTAATTGGTGGCCAGTCTACATTTGACTTTTCCAGGTGGAAATCAGGAGAGTTACTTTAACTTTTAAGGCCAAATCATTCAACAAAATATTCAGAAGTTCAGATGACGAGAGTGTTAAAAAATATATTTGCTCCTCATGGATCAAAGTCTGTTGGCAATTAGCTAGTGGTTAGAGATGGTGCTAAATGACAGATCCTACTGAGAAAATGTTGGATTCACAGGTTGTGTTCTTTGTTGATGTTTCTACCTGTCGATGTGCCTTTGAGCAAGGCACTTAACTTGTGTAAGTCAAAGGAGAAGAGTCTGCTAAATGAAAAAAGGCCTTGACGATGCAGGACCTCAGATTTTTTGCAAGGGTTTTATTGACAGTAGAAGGCTTAGATTGACATAGATGTGAAAGTTGGAGATGAGTATTGAACCCTGGTCTCTGGTGGGAAGCCGTCTATGTGTATGTAGTGGGGAGTGTTGCTCATTCATTTTTAACGAGAGCAGATACCCCTGGCAATTTTCTTTTTCTGTCAGTTTGTTCCGAAGTTGTTGGTGGTTACAAAAAGGCAGCTAAATATCTTCTATATCTTCTATATTTAGCTGAATCCTGAGTGAATAAAGTGGCTAAATCTGATGATGCAAATTTGAAGCTTAACAGGTGGTTCTGCAAAGGTTTTTAATAAAGGTTCAGCAAACAGCTTGGCTACTAAAAATATTGCATATTAATATGAAATATAATAAACATATGCTCATACACTGTAAAAAGAAATAGTTCTCACAGGATCCTTTAGTGCTTATTCAAAATGAATATAAAGATATTATAGGGGTGTCCCCGCAGATTAAATGTAAGGACCCTTCCATATTGCTGTATAACAGATTGCTCACAGTGGTCACGGATTCAATAACATTCCCAATGTTTAAATGGTTAACATTTTCAGATTTAGCGGACGCTATCCAAATCGTACTTATTTATTGCATTCATCTTAAGATAACAAGGTGGAACTATGGGAAGTTGTTTCCCCGATTAGGGTGACAGGACTAAAAGAGCTTTGACATGGCTGACTGGGAGTTGCCTCCCTGTTGGGGTGGAACAACCAATAGTCCAGAGATAGCAGGACAAAGTGCTTTTGTGGGGATTTGATGTTTGAGCATTGTCTGAAAGAAGGCAATGTCTTGTAGTGAATACGAGCATCAACTGAAATCCAGTGATGTGAGCGGTGTAGCAGTGTGACATGGGAGACTACGGCATTAAGGATGTCTCAGGAACTTGGATAGGTTCATGATTGCATACACTATGGACAAAAGTATTGGGCCACACCACTTAATCATTGAATTCAGGTGTGTCATTCAGTCTCATTGCCGCAGGTGTAACCAATCACCTAGCCATGCAGTCCCCCTTTACAAACATTTGTGAAAGAGTGTGCCGTTCTGAAGAGCTCACTGAATTTAAGCGCGGTACTGTAATAGGATGCCACTTTTGCAACAAGTCAGTTCATGAAATTTCTTTCCTCCTAGATATTCCACAAATAAATGGTATTATTGCAAAGCGGAAGCGTTTAGGAACCACAGCAACTCAGCCACAAAGTGTCAGACCACAAAGATACAGAGCGGAGTCGCCGAGCACTAAGTCGCATTGTGCGTAAAAGTCACCAACTCTCTGCTAACCGAGTTCCAAACCTCCTCTGGCAATAACATCAGCACTAAAACTGTGCACCGGAATCATGGCATGGGTTTCCCTGGTCGAGCAGCTGTATGCAAGCGTTACATCACCAAGCATAATGCCAACTGTCAAATAGAGTTGTGTAAAGCACAACGCTACTGGATTCTGGAGCTGTAGAAACGTGTTCTAAGGAATGACGAATCACACTTCTCTATCTGGCAGTCTGATGGACAAGAGTGGGTTTGGCAAATGCCAGAAGAATGTTTCCTGCCTAACTGCATTGTGCCAACTGTAAAGTTTGGTGTAGGAGGAATAATGCTATACGGTTGTTTTTCTGGGGTTGGGAACAGCTTGGGAAAGGCCCTTTTCTGTTCCAGCATGACAGTGTACAAAACAAGGTCAATAAAGGCAGGGTTGGATGAGTTTGGTGTGGAAGAACTTGACTGGCCCGCACAGAGCCCTGACCTCAACCCTATCAAACACCTTTGGGATTAACTAGAGCGTAGATTGCGAGCCAGGCCCTCTCGTCCAAAATTTGTGTCTGACCTCCTAAATAATTTTTCTGGAAAAATGGGCATTCAAATGTATCACTTTTGCTGTTTTTATACCCACTTGCAAATCTTGTAGAAAGCCTGGAAAGGTGGAAGCCGTTATAGCTGCAAAGAAGGGACCAACTTGATGTTAATGCCTATGGATTTAGAATGGGACGTCATCCAAGCTCCTACAGGTGTAATGTGTCGGTGTCCCAATACTTTTGTCCATATAGTGTACCTGTGTAAGGTGAGGCAATACCCTACTAATAATGAATGTGCAAGAGCAAGTCACTGCTTCAATAATTGTGAAGTTGTTGTCCAAGGTCATGCAAGCATACTTGCAGAGGAAAGAGGAAAACGTGGAGTTGTCAACCAAGGTGGAAAGAATTTGGATGTGAGCCTTCGTAAAAAGGTGAACTAAGGCGCAGGAGGTAGATTATGGTCTTTTAATATGACCATCAAGCAAATGCGAAATACATTAGCGTACTCCAATGTTAATGGCTACAGCCAACATACAATGAGAACGTGGCGAATAAATTAGACATCAGCGCCAACTGATCCTGTGGCTCTGGTAGCACCTCACAACAAACAATAATGCACACGGACTGGGGAGACAAGGAAGTATATATACACAGCTAATAACAATAGGAAACAGGTGTGGGATCAATCACAGACACGGTGCGTTCACATCGCAAGGGAAACATGTAACACGGACGATGGCATCTAGAAGACTGGCGACGACAAACCGCCTGTCCCAAGAGAAGGCACGTCACCGCTCGGTGACGTGACATTGGAGGGGACAGGCTTTCCCTGGAGGAAGAGCAGTTCTGTCTTGTTAAGGTTGAGCTTGAGGTGGTGGGCCAACATCCAAGGAAAAACCTCAGGATATATTCAGCGTTAAGAACCTGAGATGTCCAACACCGTTAAGAACCTGAGGTGTATATCTACAAGAGGTTGGAGAGGCCTCATTTTTAAGTTCCTCACATCTGAATAGTTTCCTAGTCACATGAATCACAATTGATTGTTTCCCGAATCGAGGGAATTGAGTCTTTTAAAAGAGGAATGCGGCTTACTGATATGTGTTACCTGAGGATAAACAGTTAACTGGTGTAATTTATAAAAAAATCCCCTGACATCTTTCTTGAAAAAGACTGCCCCAATAGAGCACACGGATTAACGCAGGTCCTATATTTTGTGGTGTTTGTTTGCCAGTGGGAAGGTGAGTACAATGACTTACGGATCTAGGTATGTTAACAACATGAAATAATTCATAAAAAACAAGGAAGACGCTCCCTCAAGTCTCTAGCTGTTCTCCATTGGTACAAGGTACCTGTACAAACCTCGATGCAATGTACATGTTTGAGACTGTCACATGAATTCTCAGGCTAGCGTATCCACCATACATCTGCTACTGTAGGCTATCTGGTGGGCTTTTGAATAACAAAAACACTTGCGCACACTGATGGAGTGAGAAAAAAACATACTGAAAGGGAGAGGGGGGGGGGGGCACAGAAAGAGGAGAGAAAGAGACCGAAAGAAAAAAGGATGGAAATGCAGTCTGATGAGGCTTTGCAGTTTGTAAGCATTCATTCATCTGTTTATTCATTCAAATGTTTACTGAGTGCAGGGAGAGGGGTGGGCGGAACCTGCAGATACAATCCAGCTCCCCAAATGATCCCCCTACTCCCTAAATAACACGCCGTGATCGGCTCAAAAGGAGTCATCTTCTCCAGGGAACAGGGTGCCATTTGGGAAGCAACCGTAATCTGGATGCCAATCTGGCACCAGGCTAACTGATCGAACAGACCAATGATGCCCAGGCTAACTGATCACATGGAGGACTGACACCCGGGCTAAAAGATGACATGGGACAATGAGAGCAAGGCTAATTGATCACATGAGAGCGAGACAGATAGGGAGAGAGGGGAAGAAGAGAGAGAGAGGGGAAGAGAGTGTAAGGAAAAAAGGGAAGAGGAATATTATGCTAGCACGAATGTCAACCAAAATTCCCTTCCCCGCCAAAGGACAGAGAGAAAAACACAGCACACGAAAATGTTAATTGGGCAATGCACATGGAGAAGAACCTTTGCTATAAACAGGGAAAATAACTAAATAGATTACATTGAAGATTGCAGACATGTCCCCTCACATCAACACTCCCCTCAGCAAACACATAGAACCTCACACTCATATAACCTCACACTCACCATCTCCTAAAAACACGGCAGTGGCATTTCCCACCGTGAAAACAAATCATCACCTGTTCCTCTCTCCCCGCACACAATGTGCACGCGCAAACACACACACACGCAGACACAACCACGAAACGCACACACCCTCGACGCATACACACGCTGATGGTTATTTACCTTGCAGCAGAGTCTGTAGGTTAAGCTGAGCCTCCTGGTGCAGCTCCTGGACACAGTCCGGCCTGCTCCACGAGCCGAACACATTCACGCTCTGTTGCCATGGAGACCGGAAGTGGGCCGCCGCCGCCGCGCTACGCTTCGCCTCGGCGTCCAAGTTGGTGTTGGCTGGACGAGAACGAGATCGAGGAAAGAAGAAGGTAGGAGGGTGAGACGGATGGAAGATAGGAGGGATAGTGAAGAAGGGATGGGTGAGATGGAAGGAGGTGGGGGGGAGGAGGAGAAATGGAGGGAGGAGAAGGGAGAGCAAGTGACAGCGGGGACAGAGGCAGAGAGGAACAGATGGAGATGGAGACAGCGAGAGAACAGAGTGCAGGCGGGGAGGAGAGGAGAGATGGAGACAGAATTAGAGTGCGGCAGACAGAGGGAAGTGAAAGGACAGAGAGAAAGAGAGAGGATAAATAAAAACGTATGAAATTTGCATAACTCATGGATAATAATACCCAGAGACTCATGTTACATAATAGACAATTATGAGGGGAAGGGCTGTGCTTAGGTTTCTGTGGGTGTGCTGTCAAGGAGGGAGCCATCCACGGAACAGCTGAATAACCAAACAAAAATATCCCTGAAATCAGCATAAACAGAACAACAGCACTTCCTAAATCCAAAAGAAACCCCAGCGACCAATCAGAGAGAGGGAGAGGATGGTTCATGTATGTGTGATCTGCATGGAGACAGCGAGAGGGAGACGAGAGAAAGCCACAGAGAGGACCTCAGGCAAAAAGATAGAGTAACAGAGACAGAATGAGAAAGGGAGAAAAAGAAAGAGAGACAGATTGAGCACCGGAGACAAAGGGAGAAAAACGAACGAGAACTGGATACCAAAAGAGAGATGAGAGAGAAGGAATAGAGACAAGCGAAGAAACTTCCTGTTAAGTGAAAAGCTCTGATGTCCCAGTGAGGATAGAAGAGTCTACTTGATTACAAGTTCAGCAGCAGTTCCTCTACACCAGAATGAACGTGCTCCTCCCCAATCCTCTGCTCCCCTCCTCTTCTTTCTTACGTAACCACAGCAATTCCAAGGAGAAGAAAGATAGAGGGATTAGGGTCGCAGTTTGCAACTTGTAAATATCCCAAACGGACATGTCGGTTTCACCAATTAAGGACGCAAGCTCCAAGGTTCAGTTTTGGGGAGGGGTAAGCTGATTCTGCATTACGGTGACTGACACCCCCCATGATCCCTCCCCACCCAGCTCCTCACCCAGCTCCTCACCCATGCCTCATGAAATACTTAAGGGGAAAGATGATGAAAATAACTTGGCGGGGCTTAAACCACGGCGACACTTTCATAAGACCCACTCAGCGGCCGAGAGAGAGGGACAGAAAGAGTGACAGGGACAGACATAAAAAGGGATCAGAAAGGGAGGGAGAAAGAGAGAGGTGAGACGGAGAGAGGGGAGGGTGAGGGAGATTCAAAGGTGACGCGTCACCATTTCAATTTACTTCGGTTCTGCTTTTCTATTTTTTACCCCATGAGGACTACTTTATTCCCCTGGAAGGCTGGAGTCTGAGTCAACACTGGTGTTGGGAGGACACATATTCAGACAGCACCCTCCTGTTCTTCTGGCATTACTGTCATCATCTCCACCCGGCACAACCAGAAGAAGCCTGGCCAACCCTCAGAGACCGTCTCCTCTCTGGGTTTCAATCTATGTTCTGACCACGCCAGGGAGCTGTTGTTTATGTACAGTCACTGTGCATTTAATGGCTTTATTTGCATGAGAAAGTTTGAAAATGCTAATGAAATGTTAAAATAATAAATAGGACTAACATTGTAATAGAAACAATTAGGGCTGGGAATCGATGATTGTTTAAAAATTATTTTTGTGTAGTAGAATCACTAAAATAAAGCAATAAACACAACAAAGTGTATTTTAAATAGAACATATGACATCTTATGAACTGTAAACAAAACAACAGAGTAGACATTCCGATCAAGTACATGCAACAACATTATAAACAACAATGCTTTAAGGGTCCAATCCCAATGTCCCCCCTAAACCCTACACCCTAAACCCCAGAAAAACATCTTGATTGAGAGCAAGATGCTCAAAATGCTATAAATAGGTAAAGCACACCCTTATAGCATTGTAGTTAAATTAAATCTGATAAAAGTATATTTTGAATTTACAGACTACACACAGTTCCGGCTTTATGAACCTTTGTGTTTATACTTACTGTTAACTTTTTTCTACACATGATGACGTCAGAAATGTTTAGATTGAACGTGAAAATCCATTTATTGAGTTAAATGTTCCAAATGAATTAACACGTTAACTCCCTCAGCCCTGATAACAATATAATAAACACATATTGGAAGATTTGCAAAAGCCCAACATGTACAAAAATCATCCTAACTAAATGATTATTATCCTCCCTAGCTTGACCTTGAGTAAACTTAATTACTTCAGTTTATAAAAATAAGGCAAAGACGTTACATTGGTAACATCTCACCCAGCTGTTCTGCTTCGTTATCACACTGCACACAGCTGGCTCAACCAGGAAGTCCTCAGTAGCTCCTAGGAGAGGAATGGGATCGAACCACAAGGAGCCGCTAAGCAATTACTGCGCAATTTGGGACCCCTGGGTACCTTAACTGTCAAAATAAGGACTGTATCACACTCTGATTCCGACACTGAATCACACGTTGAATTGCACAAGGAACTGCACACTGAATCGCAAAAACAGAAGATCATGAGTGAGGGCAAGCCATAGTAGCCATTTTGTGCCATAGTGTTCGGAATGCTCTTACTCTGTTTCCATCTCTCTCTCACACCGTCTCAAGGGAGACCAGGACACATGGCAAAGCCAAGCAACGCACGCTCTTCTCCACCCAAACTTGAGGGCGAGCAGAAAGCCTTGCCAAAGACCATTACACCCGGAACGGGATCCGTGGTGACAGCGATCCTAATCCTCTTTTCCCTTCTTTTCCATTGGTCCCTCTTTCTTTTTCTCCCCCTGTCTGTTTCATTCACCCTCTTCATGTCTCACACACGTGTGTGCCAGTGTGAGTATCTATGTGTGTAGAGGCGGGGGCAATGGAACTGCCAGACATGTTAATCTGTGTTTTGCTAACAGGAACATTCAGCTCAGTGTCGTGCTCATTAGAAAGGCATCGGAATGCAACTTTGATTTTGACGCCTGGGTTTATGAACCGCGTTAGCGGGACTCAATGTCATTTTACACATTGAGTTTCCATAGGACGAGGTGCGAGCAACGGCAGCCGTCTCCATGTGGGTTTGTCTGCGTGTCCTGGACCAAAGCACTACATGGAGTTCTATTTTCGTTATTTTCCTGGTTTAGCTGTTCCATGGTTACCGTGACTACAAGAATCAGCCATGACACAGACCTCAGTGGCTGAGACCAGACCACCCCCCTCCCACACTCACACACACTGCGGATACCTCTGGTCTGCATGCTGACTCGGCTACTTCGCTCCAGGTCACACAGGCGTGGCTGTGTGTGGCTGTTTTCATTGAGATCTATGGCACGGCTGATTCCCCAGTAGTCACGTCCACCAAGAAATATTATCAAATATAAAATCAAACCGTGGTGTGTGTGTGTTGGGGTGTGTGTTTGTATCTCCTCCATACACCAGAGGAAGTGAGCGAAGCAAAATGACAGGAAGTGATATCAGAAGTAAGCCAGGGTCAGTCGTCTCCACCCGTCACCCGACAGTCCCCTCTGTCTGCTCCCAAAACGTGCCCCCACCTTGACCTGGAGACCCCGACCAAATAGGTTAGCGAACACCCGTCCTGCCCACAAATTGCAGAACCACACAAACATACTCCACCATTTACCCCCATCACTCTCTTCCTATGGGGCTCCATAATCATCCACCCTCCTAAAGCCTTTAAAAACAAATAAAAAGTGCAGCTCACTAGGTAGAGTTTGGCGTTGGCAGCAACGGGTTAGTGAGTTTCAAACCTAGGGAGGGGGGGTCAGGATGACGTAAGTATGTAAATGTATGCTATCAGGAATGGAAATTTGTTTGGATAAGAGCCTCTGCTAAACAACAAAAATGTAAGATCACCTGGGTATGTTTTCATAAAACGCGGCAAATGTCAAAAAACGTAATGAATAATAAGTAGAAGTGCTTACGAAGCGGCCTGGGGTGTTCCACCTGTCTACAGCTTCATTCATACTCCAAAGTGGGCACATGGTCACTAGTTGTGCATCGTTTCTGTACACTTTGTGTGTTTTGGGTGGATTTGCCCTTCGCATGCTGTGATTGGTCAGAAGAGCAATACCACCCTCACAAGCATGTGAGCGCATCACATTTGACGTTAAAAGACAAATGGTTTCAACGCGCTATGCAAGAAGGTCTATTGGTCGCTGTCTCTTGTGCACATGAACAACTGCCTGAAAATATACTGTTAACAAATAAGGGGTTATAAAGACTCCATGAATGATCCATTAAGTCTTTATAATCTTCCATAAAAAGTGCAGTTTGACATACTGAGGTTTAATCCTAACTATTAATATAAATCAAATATTATTCACTAAGGGTGTGTACCCCTACACATTTCTCTTGTCAAGTAACCACAATTGTTAAACTATTCCTTTAGTGAACTGCTTTCAGGCTAATGGTCCCTGCTATGTTATGTACAACGAACTCTTTATAAGACATACATTTCACTTTTACAATTAGCCAATACTTATCCAGTATACATGTTGACAATACATGTTGACAACCCAAAGACAACAACTGTGTTTTCAAATAGAGTTCCACTTGTGTGTGGCAAACATTTGGAATGGAACATTTATGAAGTTTTGATTTAGTAAGGTCCCAAGTGGGATTCAAAATCGTCAATTGCAAGTGCAATGTTCTATCAAATTTGCATATATACATTCTGTGTGCTTAAGTAAAATTATCCCTACATATCTTTATATTGAGGTGAATTGAACACAACCAAAATAATAAACTGCTGCATACATGCAATCCATTTATTTCCAAATGCAAAAACGCAATGGCTGGTTTTACCAAAGGAGCCCTGGGAAATTAAAAGGTTTTGCAGTTGACATCAGATTCACGTTACAGCAAAACACTGTGGAAAGTCTGAGCACCTCTCTTTCTCTCACTATATCTCTCTCTCTCTCACACATACACACAGTAACCATGAGAACCACCAGACCAGAAACTCACTGTTTGGTGTGTCATGAAATAACAAGGCTAGTGGAACATAAACAATCAGTAAGTACAGAAAGAAATGCAAGGTTTTGTTTTCTGTGGTCCATAGATAGTTAAGTTAACACATTTGTTTATGTGTGTGACTGTCAGAGAGAGTGGGGGGTAACAGAGGAAAGGGAGACAGAGAGAGTGGGGGTAACAGAGGAAAGGGAGACAGAGAGAGTGGGGTTAACAGAGAAAAGTGAGACAGAGAGAGAGAGTGGAGGTAACAGAGGAAAGGGAGACAGAGAGAGTGGGGTTAACAGAGGAAAGGGAGACAGAGAGAGTGGAGGTAACAGAGGAAAGGGAGACAGAGAGAGTGGGGGTAACAGAGGAAAGGGAGACAGAGAGAGTGGGGTTAACAGAGGAAAGGGAGACAGTGAGAGTGGGGGTAACAGAGGAAAGGGAGACAGAGGGAGTGGAGGTAACAGAGGAAAGGGAGACAGAGAGAGTGACAAAGAGGGGGAAACGTTAGTGTTCCACCGCACATGATTGCTATTGATGTTTGTTTTTCATCATTTTTGTTGGGGAATCACTTTGCTTAGACAACAAAGATTATTCACTCATGCCTAAAATAATTCTTCTTATTTGAAAAAGGGTGAAAGGCAGAGATACTGCAGAGAGGGAATAAAGAGAGACAGAGAGGGTGAAACAGACCGAGAAAGAGAGAAGTCCAATTTGTTCCTTTCTTTTTTTTTTGCATAAAGCTTACACGATCTTCCAGGAAGGCTACACGGTGATGTCATCACAGGACTGATATTTGTGTTGGTGAACTTCCTGCAGCGTTAAACTGGTTGGACACAGAACTACATACCCCAAGGGCCCCTGCACCCGCTGGCAGCCCCAGGACTTTCCAGAAAGATGCCAATCAAATACCGGTGAGAACAAACCTCTGCTATCACTCAGTTTTTACTGACATTTCCGTGAAAACATTAACATCACATTCCCATACACTGGCACCCACAGTGTGGGTGTTTTTTATCCCCCATCACAAACAAATGACATACAGCCACCTCCATGAGTGCAATGTGCGGTCAAACTGATTGATGATTCCTTACTGAAACACAAGGGGACAAGTCTCTCTCACAATCTCTCTATTATACACACTTACAAACACACACAGCTTAATCCCAGTTAACACAAGAAACACAACCCTTCTAAAGCATCTTTTTAACACTACATTCTGCTGTGTGGAAGAGCTAAAGTCATAAGTTAAGAAGATTCGTTCTCCTATCACTGAGGGAGACGATAAGACTAAAGTGAGAAGCTTTTCTGTCTTTCAAGCTTAAAAGTTCAGTCCAAAAGTATCCAGCAAATTGGTATAGTTCCCGCACACCCTTATTGCACATGTAATCACACACGCACTCCCCACACACTCACAGACACACACACTGGCGTGCGCCCACACACACACAACCCAGATTACTTCCAGAGCCCATTGTCTCAGCGGGAGGATTGGTAGGAAGCAGCTCTCCATCTACTTCCTGTCCACTTCCTGTCTAAGACTAATAAACTTCCGAAATGTACAACATATAGAACTCACACATGGACCTCCATTTCATTAGTTCAAATCTACATTACAACTGTCAAGTTTTTTTCTGTTTTCTTACAATTTTCATGAAAATTATAACATAACGCATTTGTAATCATGTAGTAGCAAAACGTGAGGAACAAATTAAAATACATACATTTTTTATTGAAAGTAGCCACTTGAAAGTAGCTACCCTTTGCCTTGAGGACAGCTTTGCACTCTCTTGGCATTTTCTCATACATGAGGTTGTCATCTGGAATGCTTTTCCAACAGTCTAGGGGACATCCCACATAACGCTGAGATGCTATTTCTTCCCTCGGCAGTCCAACTCATCCCAAACCATCTCAATTGGGTTGATGGTCAGGTGATTGTGGAGGCCAGGTCATCTGATGCAGCATTCCAACAGTTCTTTTTGGTGAAATAGTATTTACACAGCTGGAGGTGTGTTTTAGGTCATTGTGCTGTTAAAAAAACGAATAATGATAATAGCAATGATTTATTGCATTTGTAAAGCACTTTTCATTTTAGAGGAATAATCTCAAAGTGCATAGAAAAATAAATAAAATAAGAACATAAACAATAACAACATATTGTTTATTAAATTAAATAAATAAAAGAACTATCAGGAAAATTATATATATATATATACAGAATTTAAACATTAAACTACAATGCTCAAAGTAATTAAGGAAACTCGTAATCATCCCAGTATAACAACAAGACATTTACACTTCAGGAATATCAATCTGTCCAGTTAGGAAGCATAAGCGATTGTGAATCACTGTCACTTGGTTTGGTGCAAATGAAAGTGACAACAGGTGCACTGGAGAGGCAACCGCAAAACAACTCCCAAAAGGGGAACGGTATAGTTCCTGCACCCCATTACTGCATATGCAATCACATGTGAGTTGGTGATTTGCTGTGGGGTGCCAATAAAATGTTCTCTGTCTTGCTGCTATTGAGTGGGAGGATGATTTTCTGTACTCAATGTTTAACCTCATCCGTACAGTTGGACGGGGTTGACTTGGTTTTAATGTACACCTGTGTGTCATCTGCGTAGCAGTGTAATTGACCACTATGATGTCTGAATATCTGGCCAAGAGGGAGCATGTATAACAGGAAGAGAATAAGTCGTAGCACCGACCCTTGTGGGACACCACATGATAGTGTTCCACTAATCGAGAGAAACATACTGCTAAGAGTTAACCCAGTTTAAGGCAGTCCTTATGGAAAGTTTGCTCACGTAAGTTGCTAGGCAACCAGCGTTCAGTGTGGCTAGCAACCCTATATTTCGTAAACCTTGCAAAAAAAAATTCCAAAATACAATAGCAATGCAATTGGAAAACGAGCCGCACATTTTGATACCTGTCATGTCTCCATAGTGCAAGAAATGTAGAAGTTAGGATGGCTATAATAATAAATAAATATAAATGTATTTATAAATGAATCTACATGATAAGCTAGGTGGGACAGGCAACATTTTCAGGACAAAACCATCTTTGTGGAAAACCACCACCCATGTCATGGGCATGGGCCTTTTCCAGATAGTTATAGCCAATAGGAGATGTTTCATTTATTTTGTAGGAATCACACTTTCTGTGCCACTTTTCTGTCAAGCAATAAAGTCCTAGTTCATTGTCCATGATAAACGTTTGCAATAATACAGTCTTGTTTGTTAGATAGTGCCAGTCTTAAAGGGGCCTTATTTAAAGATAGAACATAAATAACTTGCTCAAAACAGATTCTACATTGCTGGTGGAGTTGAAAAAGGGGGCAATGTACAGATGTACAGATCTTTGTGGATAGTGTTGTATGTTTAATTATTTTCCTACCACCCAGTGTTTACGTTTGGCCATTTTCTGGAATTCCAAGTTGCAGAAGTCCTTTTTTAATCACCTTACGAACAGATTGTTTAATCCTCTTAAAAGTATGAAAAAATGATCTTAAATAGAATGTCCATCAATTCAATCCTTTATAGATCTTCAGATAATAGGTTTTTAAAGCAAATATATAAAAGGAAAAAAATCAGCTAGCTCTTCTGAGTGATTGTTACATTGTTTACAGTTAACGGAAGAAAAAAAGATACAGTTGATCAGTACTTGATTAGCAACTCATGAATAAAAATGTATTCAAGAAAAAAAGCACAAAAACACATAAATCAATAGAAAGCTATTCAAATAGCAAAGCAATCATCTTAGGCTGCCATAAGGGGTTGGTTGATTGACTTCCTGCCTGTTGGGCCCTGTCCAGGGCCTCCCCAGAATAGGGCCACAGTGTCACTGGACCCCCGTCCCCCGTCTCAGCCCAAGGTTTAACACTGCTATATTATTGTGCCGGGGTAGAAGGGTCAGTTTTCCTTCTCCACTGTAAATCCCCATAAATGTAAGGAATGCACTCTATAATTCTCCTTGTCTCGTGCTCTGTTTAAACTTAGGAGGACATGAGCTTGTGGCCCCTATGGAGTACCTGGCTCGAAGTAGGGATGTCAATTGTAACATTAGTTCTCATGTAACAATGGCTCAATGGCCGATCGTGTGAGAAAAGAGCGAGCAAACATATGGAGGAACCCGTGTGGTAGACACGCAAAACTTGGGCTACAGAACTAGAAGACAATATTTATCAACACACAACACTGAGTTTATTGGATGATGGAGTCTAGAGAAGTTAGCTAAGCCAGTCACCTATATGCTAACAGCACGCATTTATTAATTATTACAATTTGAACTCTTAAAATGTTGACCCCGCCCAGCCAGAAAAGGACTGGTCACCCATACAAGCCAGGTTCCTCTCTAGGTTTCTTCCTAAATTTCTGCCCCTTTTAGGGAGTTTTTCCTAGCCACTATGCTTCAACACTATTGTTGCTTGCTCCTTGGGGTTTCAGGCTAGGTGTTTTGTAAAGACAAGAGGGGCTTTTATAAATATGTTTGATTGATTGACTGAAAAAGCTTCCAAGTGAATGGAATTGATTGAGAGTCCGAGCAAAGAAGAGACTGATTTCCACTAGTCTCTTCTGTATTGTTTTTTTGGCAGCAATTCGACCACAAAGGCCTGATTCAAGTACAATTCTCAAAACTCAGAACTTTAGACAGTTTTTGTAAAGTTAATTGCTGATTTCTCCGCAGCAGTCCAAGTCTGGGCCTTCCTTTCCTGTGGCAGTGTTTATGGGAAACAGTTATGTCATAGCGCTTGATGGTTTTTGCAACAGTACGTGAAGAAACTTTAAGAGTTCTTGAAATGTTCTGGATTGACTGACCTTTCTGTCATAAATAATGATAGGCTGTTGTTTCTCTTTGCTTGTTTGAGCTGTTAATTCACTATTACAGTGCAGACATAATATTGGTCTCAAAGGGAGGCTACTGTGAAGAATCAGTAATGTAATGGATTAGTTTGAAACTTTGTTGAATACCAAATTATTCCATATGTGTTATTTCATAGTTTTGACGTCTTATACTCTCATAGAGTGTAAGTCATTTTAAATGCAAAAAATAAATATGTAACTGAATTCTAATGAGATCAGTAACAATCAGTAACAACAACATATCTACACTCCCAGCCAGTTGCAGAAGAAAATGAAAGCAGTCCTGTATTCTCATTCAGCAAATAAAGACCCACAAGCTACTTGAACTATATACATAAAGACGTCAATAGGACCTGGGTTGACCCACACACACATACAGAGGTAAGAACCACAAATTCTGACACCTTAATGTGTGTGCAAGCATTCCTAAACTTCAAATACCAAGGTCAAAGATCTAAATCACAGCCAAACAGTGACATTTCTTTAGCTCTTCAGTCTCTCACAGACAGAAAAACAAACACACCAGTAAAATATAATCACTAGGTTTCTGCATGGGGACTTAACATCCAGCTCACTAGAAACTAGGCTTGCTGCAATTATTACAGTATTGTCTGATTATTTGAGCAAGATTTAAGCAATTATTTTTATGACAATAATAATATATAATAATAAAATAGTCTTTGTCTTTTGTTTTTATAAGACTCACAAAACCAAGCCACTAAAGGTAATAATAATAATAAATGGGTTTAGAAATGGGATGTTAGAAACGTTTCCACAAATACTATACAGAAAAATGCTTCTTAATTTTCATATGTTTAAACACAGTCTAGTATTGTTTTGCAATGCAATGTTATGTAATTTCGCAACATTATTAGTAAATAGACAAACACGTTTCTGTGGTATCAACTCTGATCAACAAAAGAAAAGACCACGTGTGGGTAAAATATTGGTACTCATATTGTTGAATTTTGTTATTTCCATCCATATTTTCTAATTAGATAATGCACATTTGTGTTACATTTTGTAGGTACCCCTAAACAAAAACCCAAGAATACACAATTTTCTCTGAAATAACTGACAATTTATTGGTAAACTAGAAAATGTACAATTACAAGGAAACTGTAAAGTGTGGTTGCAACGGTTCGGGCAGATAATTAATCTCCCAGTACTTAGCTGGCCATCTCCCAAATACAAAATAAATATATGTCCCATTAGCTAGCTACCTTTCTCCCGCATAAAAAAGACTCAATACCTGGCAAAAAGGTAGAAAAATAACTTCAGCCTTACTTTTGACAAAGTAAGTCCCATGGTTAAAGTCAGTGCCACTTCATTCTCACTGCTTAAACAGTCCTGTAGCTAGTTAGCATCACTTGCAAAACTTCAGATCCAGCAGCCCTTTGCATTGCCTTATTCTGGAAGGTTTTACTAATGTAAGTTGCTAGGCAACTGTCATAATCAATTTGAAGTTTAGTTTTTCTCCACTTACATTCCGTTTTCCTATATTCTCTTTTCAGGGCAGTTATTGCTACCTTGTTTCTCCAAAGTGCTTTCTGTTTTCTCTGAGTTTTCTTTACCTTTATCAGTGCAACATGATCCATGACATTCAATATTTTGGCGTTAAAGTCATCCAGGAGTTCATCAACTGACTCTGCCCTTAATGTTTGCAAGACGGCTATGGCCTCCATAAACTGAGCATTGGTGCTCTCATTAATGTACCTTTTCCTAACAGAAACTGAGTTTACTTGAACTTCCGGGGTGATCAGTGCTTCAAAAAACACAGAAATGATCAGACAGTGCCATGTCTTTAGCCCTTTTGAGATAACCAGAGCGTGTGTACGTTCTTTCACATGTTGAGTGAGATCAAAAGTGTCAAGTAGTGCAGAAAGATCTTTGGCATGTTTGTCGGTACCATTATCTAATTGGATGTTAAAATTCCCGGTTAAAATAAACCAGTTATAATCAACGGATATGACGGAAAGTAGTTCAGCAAAATCATCCATGAATTTTGCAGAGTATTGTGGAGGTCTGTAAATGGTTAAAAACAAGATTTTAGGAGCACCCTGCAGTGTAAAACAGAGATATTCAAAAGAAATAAAATGACCAAGCGGGCTATCTTTGCATTGGAATGCATCTTTGAATAGGGCAGCCGCTCCGCCTCCTTTCCTACCATTTCGACAGAGGTTTTTGGGTGGCTAGAATAATAAATAAATAGATATCTATGTGAGAGTACATTGTGGGGGGCACTCCCACTTAATTATAAAACAAATTAAAATTTCATGGACAAAAATGAGGGGAGCCATATCATAAAATTTTGTTGCCCAACCTTTAGAGGCCGTCACTGCAATCAAACATTTTCTATAGCTCTCAATGAGACTTCTGGCCTACTCTTCCTGAGCAAACTGTTTCAGGTTTGATGGGTGCCTTCTCCAGACTGCAAGCTTTCCATAGATGTTTGAAGAGATTTAGATCAGGAATCATAGAAAGCCACTTTAGAATAGTCCAATGTTTTGTTCTAATCCATTCTTGGGTGCTTTTAGCTGTGAGTTTTGGGTCCTCCTGTTGGAGGACCCATGACCTGTGACTGAGACAGAGCATTCTGACACTGGGCTGTACGTATTGCTCCAGAATGCCTTGATAGTCTTAAGATTTAATTTTGCCCAGCAGAGATTCAAGGCACCCTGTGTCAGACGCTGCAAAACAGCCCCAAAACATAACCAAGCCTCCTCCATGTTTTTCTGTAGGTATGGTGTTCTTTACTTTCAAAGCTTAATTTTGTCGTCTGCAAACCTAGAGCTGATGTGACCAGCCAAAATGCTTCAGTTTTTACTCATATATCCAAAGGTACATTAGGATGTCCCAGAAGGATATTGGCATGTCAATATGCATTTTAGCTAATCCTAGTCTGGATTTTTAAAGTTTTATTTCAATAATTGAATCACTTTTCAGGAGGAATGAATCATTATTTCAATAAGATGCAAGGGTACAAACATATTTGACCACGTCTTTAACAACACATTATTTCTCTTCTTAATAAGGATGTGTTCTCGCTAGAGAATATAATGTCACTTGAGACACAAGTGACTTCAGATCTCGACTAAAGGCGCATACACACACACACACACACACCTGAGCCCAGACGGGATCACCTGTTCTCAGGTAGGGACAACAGTCTGCTGAGAATAGTTAGTAAGAGATATCAGAAAGACAAACAGAAAAAAGAAGAGAATGGGAGGAAGAGAAACCCACATACACCTTTAGCACTTCTGTTTTCCTATATTCTTTTATTTGTTTGATATCCACCAAGCCACTACGCTTCTTATGGCAATGCTCACTCAGGTTTTCAAAGACACGTGTGGGAGAAGAGCGCTTTCCCCAGCTAACAACCACGATTTAGACATTTGAGCTCAAACCAACACTATAGTAAATATTACACTAACGTTTGCAAAAACTCATGCAAATATTACAGTATACTACAGTCTCTGCTAAAGACAAAAACCCAAAAAGACTTTGTCCAAAATAATCCTTAATCCTTTCATTCTCTCCTCTTTCCTTACATCCATCTGCTCCCCACTTTCTCTTTCTCTCCCTCTATTGCTCTCTCCTTCCTATGGATCTCAAACCAGCCCTCTTCGCTCTCGTTTCCTTAGTGTAATTTCTTCGTTCAGGCTAAGATGCAAGGCTGCATTTAGAATCTTGTTTGCATAAAAACTCCATGAGCCTTAATTTTTCTCCCATTCATTTTCATGGATAATCACTGAGGAAAGATAAGAAGAGTGACATGGAACTTGCGTGTGTGTGATATACTTAAGCCTGAGCCAGGATATGTGGTTGTACAGTCATAGTTATTATGATACATACAGAATGTTCTAATGGAATATTCTAATGTGCTGTTGGAATTTCGTGGTGGAATACGAACCACATTTTGTCATCCATTGGCCTAAACAGTTGTGTGTTTTGTCTTTCAAATTCTGCTGCTAAAACATTTGTGAACAAGGATTGCTTGAGCTCGAAGGTCACGTTGGAAGATCTTAACCAAAAAACATGTTCATTCCTTCAACACACAAAGAGCCTTTCAAGGGCTATCTCCCCCCCCCCCACACACCCCCACACACCCCCACACTCACAGCTACCTAACACTGATCTCAACTAGGAACCATATAGATTAATAGAGTTAAGAGCTCTATGGTAGAAAACTAAGACATTCTTGCAGAAGTTCACACTTATTAGAAAAACGTTGGACCTTTAGCACAGCATGTCCTGCCTTATTTTTCAATTATAACAACACAGTCATGATAGTACACCAACTTTCAAACTAAACTGGAAAAAGAAAGAGCAAAAAAGAGACTTAAAGTAAGAAAATGCCTGTAAATTAACTATACACAAAAAGCGCTCCCTGATTGCAATGTTTCACATTTTGGCAGGGTAACATTCCCGATCAATGAGACACTGACTCCTTTCCTATCATGACATGTACGAGACAAAAATCCACAACTGCTTCTCCTACAAAAAAGATCCACACCGACATCTGTCATCTTAGCCTACAGACGTTCACATGCACGTACACAGGAACATGCATAAACACAGCCTTATTGCCGTGTCATTCAGTACCGATTTAATTTCAACAGTTAACTCATGACCTTGTCATGCCTTTGGGTTTTCCCAGTTCCGATCTACATTTTTAAATCTCTGATACACATTTCTACATGCACATATACACAACATATACACGCACGCTCACACACAAACTAATGCAGACGTAACTGCAGAGATGGAGAGATGGACACACACACACAGGCAAACAGGCCCTCACACACTGTCACATGTTTGCTAACTTAAAAGAAGTGTAAAATTCCTCAGCCTTTATTATCACCCGCCGTGCTAGGATGTCCCAGGCTCCAACGACCAAATCCCCACATACCCAGACAGTCTTACCTGACCTAGTCCGGAAAACTTCCAGCTTCTCCATTTCCACACCGAATCCCACTCACTGGCAGAAATAAGGGGATTGAGAGGAGAGAAGGGAGAGAAAACAGAGAGAGGGAAAATACGCTGCAGACTGAGGTTAGTCTCATGAGTCATTAAGCGACTGGGAGTCTCAGCTAGAACGAGGGAGAGAGATAGAGAGAAAGAGGGAGAGAGCCTGTTTCCTCTAGTGCGTCAGGGGGAGAAAGAGGAAGCAAATGGTGCCGGTAGTGTTCACACCCTCCCCTCCTGTCTCCCCCTTCCCTCCCTCCATTGTTGACCATTGTCAACCTTGCTCTGCTTTTTCCTGCCCTTTCCTGGTCACTGACGATAAACTCGTTGCATACACGAGGACCCGGGGCAAGAGGTGTGCATGCTTCTGCTAACACAACACATAAAAAACACAACAAGAATCAGACCAAAGCTGTAAAACTAAACTGAAAGGGCCGAACTGAATGTGAATCCCAAACCAGCCCCCCGGTCTCTAGCTTATTGCTCAGAGTGCCCTCCAAGGTCACTGATGAAGCTACAGCGATGACTTCCAGAGAAGTGACGAAGGGATTTCAAAACGTACAACCTTTGGGACACGCATGTGACTTGAATGAGACAATATCTGTTGCAATGTTAAACAAGTAAAACAAGCATGACATATAAACAAACAAATGTAAGTCTGTAAAATGTAAAAACAGTAAAAAAAAATTAAAAAATGTAAGTCTCTAACTGTCACAAACAAATGGAGGAGTCAAAGATTTGGGCGCATCTAGCCATACGTTCGAATAAAACTGCCTGTGCTAAGATATTACATGATGCCTTATGGGATTCCACATTGTGGAGGCTGCATCATTGCACACTCTTTTCGTTGTGAAGTGGCCACCCTCTTACTGTAAGTTGCCAAATAGCATGCCAGCTGTTACTTTAGAGCAGTTTGTACTAAATTCAAATGGAAAACACTTCCGGTTTTCATCCTGTCCTGCTTATCGGGGATTAAACTAATATGAAACACCAGGTGAGAGCCACAAACCACCAGGTAAAAACATAAAACGGAAGTGCTTGAGGTGCCCAAGACTAGAATTGAATACCGCTGTTTTAGAGACATTGGCACACAAAACTACTGAAGCATGTTGAGCCACAGTGGAGGGACACAGATGGAGAGAATGCGTCCAGCAGATGGAGACAAAGCCCCCTTTACACTCTTACATATCTGGGGTTGAAGACCTCAGCACACCTGCCTGTTGTTGCCTAATTTTCCAGGCACTAGTTTGAGTTTTTACCCCTGCTTTAACAAACATCCACACCCTGTGGTAATTGGTTACAGTACTTATAACCTTCATACCGGAAGCAGAGACATGAACACTTTATCCACAAGTTCATGTAAACAGGTCTTGATTGCCAAAAATCTGAATTATCTTTACAAACTCAATATAATATGAAAATACAAATTGTATAGTCATATACAAGTTTTGAAAGGGTAAGTACTGACCCATAACATGTTAATGGATATATATTTTTTCTCATACAGCTGGTATGAATACCAAAGGGACATTAATGGCCAAGCTCCATCAACAACAAATAGTAAGAATCAGTATCAGGTTTATTGCCAAGTAGGTTAACACATCCAAGGAATTTGTAGGAGCATGACAGTTAAAAAAAGAAAAAGTGGTAAAAAAAAGAAAACAAACCACAGTAAATACGTAAAATAACACAGTAAGTAAAACAAAAGGAAGATAGGAAGTGTGCAAAACATTTACCGTATAAGTTGCATATAGTGCAATGTGCAAGACAGTAGTCCAAAGAAGTGCATTCATGTAACGCATTAAGTTAGCGGGCAGAGGGTCAGTGTCAGTGGGGGGTCACCTGGCCTTGTTTATGAGGCCTGAAATTGATGGGTAGAATCAATTCTTGTGGCGTGAGGTATTGGTCCTTATGGACTGTAGCCTCCTGCCGGAAGGGAGTGGCTAAAACAGTTTGGGTCCAGGGTGGGAAAGGTCAGCCACAACCTTTCCTGCGCTTCAGGGTCCTGGTGGTGTACAGGTCCTCAAGGGATGGCAGATTGTAGCCAATCACCTTCTCTGCAGATCTAATGATACGCTGCAGTCTGCTCTTGTCCTTGGCAGTGGCAGCAGCGTTCCAGGTGGTGATGAAGGAGGTGAGGATGGACTAAATGATGGCTGTGTAGAGGTGCACCATCGTTGACTTTGGCAGGTTGAACATCATCAGCTGCGCTGGATGTACATCCTCTGCTGTGATTTATGGTGATGGAGATGGTGTTTTGCTCCCACTTGAGGTCTCGGGTGATGATGATGCCCAGGAAGCGGAAGGACTATGCAGTGTTTACTGAGGAGTCGGGTGGGGCTGGGTTCACCTACCCAAAATCCACAACCATCTCCAATTTATTCAGATTGTTGAGCTCCAGAATGGTTGACTTGCACCAATTCACCAGGTGGTCAATCTCCCATCTGTAGGTGGAACCATCCACACCACAGATGAGGGGGTGTCATCTGCGACAGGAGTTTATTAATAGCGTAATTTAAGAAGTATAGTAAACTTACACATTAAAATGGTAGAAACTGCAATTTACTTTTGTACCACCATTTGCTAAATACAGTATCATACCAAGTAAGTTACTTACAGTGGGGAGAACAAGTATTTGATACACTGCCGATTTTGCAGGTTTTCCTACTTACAAAGCATGTAGAGGTCTGTCATTTTTATCCAGAAAATCACATTGTATGATTTTTAAGTAATTAATTTGCGTAAAGTATTTGACCACCTACCAACCAGTAAGAATTCCGGCTCTCATAGACCTGTTAGTCTGTCTTTAAGAAACCCTCATGTTCTCCACTCATTACCTGTATTAACTGCACCTGTTTGAACTCGTTACCTGTAGAAAAGACACCTGTCCACACACTCAATCAAACAGACTCCAACCTCTCAACAATGGCCAAGACCAGAGAGCTGTGTAAGGACATCAGGGATAAAATTGTTGACCTGCACAAGGCTGGGGTGGGCTACAGGACAATAGGCAAGCAGCTTGTTGAGAAGGCAACAACTGTTGGCGCAATTATTAGAAAATGGAAGAAGTTCAAGATGACGGTCAATCACCCTCGGTCTGGGGCTCCATGCAAGATCTCACCTCGTGGGGCATCAATGATCATGAGGAAGGTGAGGGATCAGCCCAGAACAACACGGCAGGACCTGGTCAATGACCTGAAGAAAGCTGGGACCACAGTCTAAAAAAAAAACATTACTAACACACTACACCGTCATGGATTAAAATCCTGCAGAGCACGCAAGGTCTCCCTGCTCAAGCCAGCGCATGTCCAGGCCCGTCTGAAGTTTGCCAATGACCATCTGGATGATCCAGAAGAGGAATGGGAGCTTTTTGGTCTAAACTCCACTCGCGTCTCGTGTTTGAAGGAAGAAGAAGGATGAGTATAACCCCAAGAACACCATCCCAACTGTGAAGCAGGGAGGTGGAAACCTCTTTCTTTGGGGATGCTTTTCTGCAAAGGGGACAGAATGACTGCACCACATTGAGGGGAGGATTGATGGGGCCGGGTATCACGAGATCTTGGCCAACAACCTTCTTCCCTCAGTAAGAGCATTGAAGATGGGTCGTGGCTGGGTGTTCCAGCATGACAATGACCCGAAACACACAGCCAGGGCAACTAAGGAGTGGCTCCATAAGAAGCATCTCAAGGTCCTGGAGTGGCCTAGCCAGTCTCCAGACCTGAACCCAATAGAAAATCTTTGGAGGGAGCTGAAAGTCCGTATTGCCCAGTGACAGCCCCGAAACCTGAAGGATCTGGAGAAGGTCTGAATGGAGGAGTGGGCCAAAATCCCTGCTGCAGTGTGTGCAAACCTGGTCAAGAACTACAGGAAACGTATGATCTCTGTAATTGCAAACAAAGGTTTCTGTACCAAATATTAATTTCTGCTTTTCTGATGTATCAAATACTTATGTCATGCAATAAAATAAAAACGAATTACAAAAAATCATACAATGTGATTTTCTGGATTTTTGTTTTAGATTCCGTCCCTCACAGTTGAAGTGTAGCTATGATAAAAATTACAGACGGTCTACATGCTTTGTAAGTAGGAAAACCTGCAAAATCGTCAGTGTATCAAATACTTGTTCTCCCCGCTGTATATCTAGGTGTCAAACTCAATATGTCAGATTAATATGATGAGTGTCAGAGTCAATATATCAGATTAAAGTAATTATACTGAGACAACAACTCCCCACAAATCCCCTATCATCTTCAATGATGATCTGCTTACGACATGAGAGTTAACAAAAAATAGATACATTTAATAGGCGATAAAGGTCCCAGGTTTGTAAATAGCAGGTCCCCGGTTTGCACTGACTTGTACTCTTCTGAAATCTTCAGAAAACAAATTGGTTAGCATAGTCGGCTAATGTAGTTAAAGTCTTATTAGTTGTGACTATCTGTTTGTTCTGGTACAATGCAATCTAAAGATGTTTCTTAGTTATACCCAAACAAAGAACTACATTTTGTATTATTTATTTTATGTCCATCAACTCATGTGTCGGCATAAGGTTTGTAAAAAATTTCTTTTTAAGAAAATAGTTTCAATCTGATATAGCATTTTCTTTCCTCCTAAAAATACACCATGTCTTCAGAGGTGAGACTTTCTCTGTGAAATAGTTGATTCTAACTCTTGGTGTAGCAGTACATGTACCTGAAATAGCAGCTAGACCGCTGGACTACCGTGCCATGACAGGGGGGTTTTAGCGGGATATGTTTCCCTCAAAAATGATTGCCCATGCATGATTGTATCAGGGCTTTTCTGTTGCATCAGTGAGCAAAGAGTCCCTCTCTAAGTCCAGGGTAATAAATAGCTCAAATGTCTTAAATATTAAGAATTTAACATACATAAAGACAGCAGTAGCATACTATTTATAAATAGGGAAACCTTGAGGAACATGTGGTTAAAATCTGTACATTTTGACCACCATCTCCATTACTGCTACAGAGAGGAATTTGTCCACATATCATAATCCGTACAAAGGCTTCTGGCAAAATCGGAAAGTTGGTGGTATCACTTGATTTCTTGTAAATCCAGTCACTATTGTTATTTACATTATTGAATATGTAGATTTTATGTCAAGGTCAACCTTCTACTCTACTCTCTCCCTGCATAACCATAACAGCGTTTGTGCATGCATAGATTGCAAGTACGCCTATGCAATGACTTGAGAGTAATTCAGCTGGTGCCAGAACTAGAACCTGTCAACTGTGCTTGGACCTAAGTTAGTTGGTGTTGAACCTAAGAGCCATATAGTTGGTGTAGGAGTCAGTTGGTGTTGGACCAAAGTCAGTCAGTCAGGCGGCAGTGACCAAAATCAGTCAGTCAGCTGGTGTTAGACCAAAGTTCGTCAGTCAGCTGGCGTTAGACCAAAGTCAGTCAGTCAGCTGGCGTTGGACCAACGTCAGAAGTCAGTCAGCTGGCGTTGGACCAAAGTCAGAAGTCAGTCATCTGGCGTTGGACCAAAGTCAGTCAGTCAGCTGGCGTTAGACCAAAGTCAGTCAGCTGGCGTTGGACCAAAGTCAGTCAGTCGGCGTTGGACCAAAGTCAGAAGTCAGCTGGCGTTAGACCAAAGTCAGTCAGTCAGCTGGCGTTGGACCAAAGTCAGTCAGTCAGCTGGCGTTGGACCAAAGTCAGAAGTCAGTCATCTGGCGTTGGACCAAAGTCAGTCAGTCAGCTGGCGTTAGACCAAAGTCAGTCAGCTGGCGTTGGATCAAAGTCAGTCAGTCAGCTGGCGTTAGACCAAAGTCAGTCAGTTAGCTGGCGTTAGACCAAAGTCAGTCAGTCAGCTGGCGTTAGACCAAAGTCAGTCAGCAGGCATAGGACCAAAGTCAGTCAGTCAGCTGGCCTTGGACCAAAGTCAGTCAGTCAGCTGGCATTAGACCAAAGTTAGTCAGTCATCCGCTGTTGGAGTCAGTCATCTGAGAACTAATTAATCATTATAAAAAATGATTAACCAATCCAAGGACTCATACTCACAACATAAGAAACATACAAATAATCAAAAAAACAAAGCATGCTAAATCCCCATCTCACTCTAAACAGACAATAAATTGTCAACTTATGTCTGCTCTACTAGATGTAAGCAGAAACAGATCCTTATTACTGTAGGCCCATAGATAGAAACTGACAGATATAAAGGAGTGTTTGCCGTCACTGCACGACAGGGAAAGAGGACACAGAGCTGCACTTTCTGCTCCCCTGCGAGAAGTATTCCTCATCGAGACATTAATCATTTGAAGAACTGACTCAATTCATTATTAAACCCAGAGGAACAATTTAGAAAAACCATCAGTAAGAGCTGAGGCTACTCCTTTCCCCTAGGGGATAAAAAAGTTTTTATCTCTCTATTATCTAAATATGTATTTGGCTGTGGTAGCCTGAGGGACACTAGATAATTCAATCAACAGAAGCAGAAACACTTGCTGTTTTTGTTGTAGATTTGTTGTTATTATATTCTATGAAAAATATAACTATTCTATGTATTGTATGATCAAATTACAATTAATGTTGTGTGATTAAACTGGCAAATATTTACTCAATGTTTTATGCCACTAAAACAATTAATGAACATATAATATAGAAATATTGGCAGAAACCATAGGGCATTTGCAGATACCATAGGTTGCAGGGACAGTATTGAATATGTTGCATGTGTGCGACAGATATCATGGATGTTCTCAGAGGACACAAAACTCTTTATGAATACACAACATTCTGACCACCTCTACATCTCTCTTTCTTTCCTCTACCCACCTCTTCCTCCCCTCCCCTTCCCTCCCCCACCCACCTCATACTCTTTCTCCAACACTCCCATCCCTCCATCTCGCCCTTTCCCTCCCCACCTCGCTCTCACTCCTCTCTTCCTGGCCCCTAAGGGTTCAGATAAAAGGATATGCTCCAGTGACAACAACAGTATGATCTATGGCATTCAGATGGCATATTTAATACATACAGCTTGAGATCTCTTTGAACTTGCACACATATGACAGACATGGACTGACAAATACACACACTCACAGACACACACACACACTCAAAATTATAGAGACACGCACTCACAAACACACAGACACACACAGTTAAATGCACCTCATACTACACTGCTCAAAAAAATTTAAAGAACACGTAATCATCACAGTTTAACCCCAAGTTAATTCAGGGATATCAATCTGGCTCGTTAGGAAGCATAAGCGATTGTGAACCAGTGTCACCTGGTTTGGCACAAATGAATGTGACAACAGGTGCACTGGAGAGGCAACAGCAAGACCACCCCCAAAAAGGAAATGGTTTTGCAGGTGGTGGCCAATTGCTCTCTCCTTGTCCTTCCTGACTGATTCTTCTCTAGTTTTGCATTTTGCTTGTCTTTGTCACTACTGGTAGCATGAGGCAGTACCTGCAGCTCATTCAGGTTGCACAGGCAGTCCAGCTCCTCAAGATTGGCATATCCATAAATGCCTTTACAAGAAGGTTTGCTGTGTCTCCCAGTACAGTCTCAAGAGCATGGAGGAGATACCAGGATACGGGCCGATTACACGAGGAAAGCTGGACAGGGCCGTTGAAGGGTATCAACTCAGCAGCAGGACTGGTATCTGCTCCTTTGTGCGAGGAGGAACAGGAACAGTGCAGTTGGCCCTGGTTCCTCCTGGTAAAAGACAATGACCGGCATCATGTGGCCAGAGTGTGTAGGCAGTTCCTGGATGATGAAGGCACTGAACCCATTGACTGGCTCTCACGTTCCCCAGTCCTGAATTGAGAACCTCTGGGAAGTAATGTATCGGTGCATCTGACGCCACCAAGTAGCACCCCAGGAGGTCGGACAGACTGGAGTGGTTGCCCTGATCCAGCTCTTGGAGGAGATCCCCCAGGGCACCATCCACCATCTCATCAGGATCATGGTCAGGTGTTGTCAGGGGTGCGTACAGACACGTGGGTGCCATACACACTACTGAGCCACATCATGAATTGCTGTGATGAAATTCACGCAAGTTGGAACAACCTATGATTTCAATTGTTTATTTTGATTTTCGGTGTGAGTTTGTATCCAGTCTATAATTGGTTTCCTTTGACCAATATTACGTCATTTTGTTCTCAACTAATTACACAATGTATTTTTATATATTTTGTTCATCGAGACCCAAAGTATGATTTAAGCATTAAATGTTTGAGCAGTGTAGTAACTAAAAGTAAATGGTGGATTTGTTCTTAAGACATTTTACACACCACCATTCCGACACACCCTTGCACACGTACACGTGGACAGACAGACACACACATACACACACACCTTAAGATGGGTGCAGGCAATCACTCATCCATGGACACAAAGGCAGAGACACACAGACTCTGAATACACACATTGTGGTCATGAGCAGAGCACTATTCGATTGACCTGCTTTAACACCTGAACGTTGCCATAGCAACAGCAGCCGGCTCGTACCCATTCAATCACACTCGTTTCTGCTCTCCCTGCATCCCTCCGTTTTCCCTCTCTCTCTTTCTTGCTCTCCTCCCTCTTTCCTCATTCATCCTACTCTCCCTCCCTCCATGTCCTTCCAGCCTCTTTCTCTCCCTTTATCTGCTTTTTCTCTCTCTCCTCTCTTGCTGAGGCTGCTGGCTTGCCGGTGGATGGATGACGCCATCAGACGGTGAAAATGTGAATGAAAGTCTTGCGTGTGTGCGTGTGTGTGTGTCAGCATGCAATCAAGACACATAGTGGGCGTTCTTCCACAACCCCTCACTAAAAACACACAGCCTTCACATTCCCCAACATAATCGCCAGGAAAACCATTGCAAGGCAGCTGCTCTTGGAACTGAAGAATAACTGCAGGACCAATAAGTAGAATGATAGAGTCGGAGATAAAGTCAGAGTATACTATTATGTCTGTGTATACTACCAATTGTTGTAATTCTAAGTTAGCTGCTAAATAAGGTACACTGGAAGGGTTGGACATGTTTGGGAGGGTGTGTCTAATGGGCCTTTGCATGCATGCATATGTACCAGAACTACAAAGGTCATAAGTCTTTAACTGTCTAAAAGTGTAATTGCGAGGGGACACAGAGCAACAAGGCCTTTGTTGACAGCGTGTGCATTCGCATCCTTTTATTTTAAGAACCGAGAGGTAAAGCAGCAAGGTTTATACTTGTATTGCTCTGTTTAACACATTTTAAAATGCATATGCTTTCTCATAGTAGTAAATGCTAAATATTACTTTTTGCAACATTTTGTTAATTACTTGGTTGCTATGGACAACCGACTGTGTTTGTGACAAAGTATTACAGTTTTCTGCTTAGTGACATAAACCAACAGACATGTTGCAGAGAAATATGCATGCTGTGTTTAATTAATACTTTGGATTTGTAATCTCAGCTTTGTCTTTGGCAAATGTCCACTATGTACATTTTACTTATGCCCCATTTAAGGATTTAATATACATCACATGGCTTTGTTTGAAGAAGGCTTTCACCGTGTTCTGTAGGCTGTTGACAATGCAGGAATCGTGGAATAGACAAACTGCTCACTTCTCTCTTTCCTCTCAGCCCAGCACACTCTCACTCGCTTTCATGCTCTCTCCACACACAGCAGGCAGAAATAAAAACTCCGTAAAAATCCCATCCAGCCATGCATTATCAAACGCGCTGGATCAGTACCTTCACACACACACACACACACACACACCGACACCCCCACCGTACCCACTCCTCTCTGCTCTCTCTTCCGGCTGCCGTGAAGGTGACGCCGATGAGAAAGAAAGCCAGGTCCTTCTGTGCCGTTTACGGATGAATTAATGGATGGATGAATGCAGGGTGAGGGGATGAGGGAGCCCTACCTGTTGACCCTTTGGTTCTGTGTCTGCCTTTGGGTTGCCTCTGGGAGTTTCCCATGGCGGAGTTCTTCCTGTCCCAAAACATCACTATGTCCACATAGCGCTCTACCGAATGACTGACTGGCTGAGTGTGTATCTGTGTTTCTCTGCGTGTGTGTGTCAGTGTGTCCGAGTCAGTCCATGTGTGTCCGCACCTTGGAGTGTGTGCGCCAGCCCCGGCATCTTGTTGAGTGTTTCTTGGAGTATGTGTGTGTGTCTCGGACTGGGTGTTTGACCGGGGCGCATGAGTGTGTCTTGAAGAGTGAGCAGTTTGCAAGGCAGCCTATATGTCTGTGTCAATGTGTTTCTGTGTGTGTGTGTGTGTGTCTGAGAGCGGTGTGAGTCTGTGAGAGAGAAGGAGAGAGAGTGCATTTGTTGTCTTGATTTGACTCCAACCAATCAGGTACTGAGGTTGTTGTTTAATTCAGAAAGAGCCAGCGACAGAGCTAGACAGAGTGAGAGAGACAAAAAGAGGGAATGTAAGGGATGAAGATAGAAAAGGAAAGACAGGCAGAAATTGGAAGGAGAGAGAGAGTCCAACAGCAGGAATACAGAATGAGACGGGAGCAGGAGGGAGCGTAGAGGAGTTGCGGCCAGGGAGTGGAGAAGGACAAAACAGACAGATAACAGAGGAACAAGCAGTCTGCATTAGCAGCAGACGGGCGAAAGGGAGGGGCTGGGAGAAGCATCGCTAAGTTGTCGCTGGGGTGACGTAAGGCGCCGTAAGCATGTCATAAGGTGGAAGACGTTCTCTTTTTTTCCCCTTACTATTACCGCAGTCGTACAGACTTACACGCGGTTTCCCCAGTCATGACAGAAAGGAAATAATAGCAGTCTCTTCAGGAGCAGAGTGAGGTTGGACGGAACCCAAGGACATGATTGTGTCAGTCTAACCCAACGAGCCGGCCGCCCGCACACACACACACGACGGAAGGAAACTAATAAATAACAGGGACAACGAAGGCCAGCTCACGGAGAGAAGGATTCCAATTGAACTGGTGCAGTGTCGTAGGAACACACACATATCTGAACAGCCACACACTCTTGTGGAAGCACATACGAAGGCACAGACCACACACAATGTAGGGTGTGTGCAAGGCAGGATTCACCCTAGCACAATGGCAGACGACTGCTTTGAAATTTCACTCCATCACTCTCACTCTGTCTCTCTCTCTCTTTCAATTACCAATTCAACACAGGCATTAGTCAGGTAAATACCATGTGACCTCACAGCAAGAAAACCCACATATAAAGGACACATATAAACGCACACACTTTCTCACTGAGGTTTTCAACCTGTGGGCTGCGGACCCCATATGGTCCTCTTGGGATTTTAGCTGCATGATATTTTACACAAAAACACTTGAGTGACACAGCAAATGGTGGTCCTCAGAGGTTGGGAACTGCAGGGCTAGACATTCCACATAAAATCCCAGAGGATTCTTTCACCTTTCATCTTTTAAAAACAGCGGCAACAGGACTGTGTTTGTGAGTGAGTGTATGTGTGTAGGAAGGAAGTGGCAGTTTAACTCTGTGGTGTGTTTTGTTTCATGAGCTACAGAACCGCTCTCCACAGCGGGGAAAACAAAAGGACAAAGTCTAAAACACGCACATGGGTACACAAACACACATACTGGCCAACATCAAATACACAAAAACACACACCAGCTCAAACATTGTGCGTCAATTGACAGGAAAACACTGGGGGCCAAGACAGTTCTCTCCCTGTCTCATCTCCTATCTCCATCCCCTTTTATTTTATCTCCTCTTTCAACATATCACTCCGATTACTCACCCCATTTTCTTCAGTCGCTTTTTTTCCTTCTCAGTCTGTCTGCGTTTCTGTCCGTGTCCATCAAATTCCATATACTTTAAAGGCAGGAAGAACAAGATCAATGTTGCCATTGCAACAGCCAGAACAACACCAGGATTAGGAGGGTGTGGTACATGGCCAATGGAGCATATCTATCAGCCAATCAGCATTGGGTATTTAAAGCACCCGGTTTATAACACAGTTGAACCTCTCCCTCTCTATTTTGTTCTGTCTCCCTCTCTTTCTGTCCATTCATATACATTGTTCTCTGTGTCCCTCCCAATCTCGGTCTCCCCCGCTTTGTCGTAACCCTGTACTGATTTAGTATGGGTGAGAACGGTGTCATAAATCAGTCTCTCACTAGCACCTCTCCACTCTATCAACTCCTTTGAATGTGACTTTCCACATGTTCACACACACACAGACACGCACCCCTAATGACCAGCTGCTGGCCAAACCAACCGTAGGATCACTGATTAAACATGCCTGGACTTACAAGATGATTAGCAAGATGCACCACAACAGGGGCAGAAATTCAACACTTTTCCACCATTTAAATGATTGATTTAATAAAGCAATTTCCCAGCATGTCATGTATTATATTACTGGAATAATTACACTGCGCAGTGTCAAATTCCGGAAAAATACCCATTAAAAGAGTCAATACTAAACACTGTAACAGCCTTAGCCATTGGAAAGCTGTGCTAAAGACAGCAGTGTCCGCACCATTTCACATAGCAAGGAGATAGCAAAAGAGTTGTGACTTTACGGAACTGTTACCATTGACGACGCAGCCTCTCAGTGGTGCTCTTCCGCAGTGCCAAGCTGACCCCCACAGTCTCGGTTTGAGCCATGACGGTGCTACTCGATGATGAGTGGTTGGGAAGCTCCATGGATGATGTAAAAAGACAGGCGTCCCGGGAGGAAGGGGGCATTTCCTGGTTTCATAGCGTTCAAGGTTGTCAGGTGAAAGTGTGTGCCTCTACATTGGCGGACCTATGGGACTTCCTGGTTGGAAGAGCAGTGTGGGAACAGACAGAATGGCTTGGCATGGTTGTCTGCTTTGTCAATTTTGCTGCAATGAGACAAGGCCATAGACACAGCACAGGCAACAAAGGCTGACACTATATGTCCATTTTTAATGGAATATCAGATGTAATAGTACATAGGTAATATCTGTCTGTCTTCCTCTCTCTGCCTCCATCTTTGTCTGTCTGTCCTGTTCATTCTGTCTTTCTCTTGGCATGCTAGCTTTTATCAGGGTTTCTGCAGGGTTAAAAATATTACATTTAATATTAAATTTTTTAATACCACTTTGAATTCAATTTAAGATAAATTTCACAACACCCCATCCAAAATAAACATAAGTACACCAATTAAACTGAAGTACCCACTGTTGTTAGAGCAGTAGAAGTGTTGGAGGCTTTTCGCAGTATTTCTGTTTGTTTTTGTGTTTCTCATTCTTCATATTTGATTCCACAAATGTAATTCCTATTGTGCCACGTTTGAAAGACTTCATGCGACTAGAGCTAAAATCTGTTCACAAAACCCACATTAATTTTTGCATCACCTCTTTACATTGCTAACAGAACTTTAAGACCTTTATAAAGAGGAAATAAAACAATAAGACATTTCAAGGACTTATATTTAGAGAATTTAATGTAATCCTTTTGAAAACCAATTTACAAGTTCATCTCTCTCTCAGAAGTCTAGCTGGCCGTTGGCGAACAGGTAGGTGCTGAACATGATCACTCTGCATCTAGAATGAACAAAGAGGTTGATGTGTTCATGAAGAAAGCGACCTTGGTAGGTACACTGATTGCTACTTACATCTTACAAAACCCTACCATGCACTCTTCACACATCCACTCTCTACACTACTGACTTACTTTAATATCACATCTAACTAGTTTACTTTGTTTGTACTTTTACTTAAATAAATACTTTGTATCCAAATTCCCATCACTTGTCTCCCTTATGTCATTCTAAACCAGGGGTACCCAAACCTGTTCCTGGAGATCTACTGTCCTGAAGGTTCTCTCCAACTCTAATTTAGCACACCTGATTCTTATAATTAGCTGGATGAAAAGCTTAATCAGGTCATTACAAATGGGATTGAAGAGAAAACCTACATGACGGTAGATCTCCAGGAACAGGGTTGGACAGCCATTTCCTAAACGGTATAGAGAACTCCAGTGGAAGATTTAACATGAAGCTCAGGCCACTAATACACTATATGGACTAAAGTATTAGGACACCTACACATTACACCTACAGGAGCTTGCATGACATCCAATTCTAAATCTTTAGGCATTACTATTGAATTGGTCCTTTGCAGAACAGAAGAGCAATGCTCTTCTGGAAGAATTGGCAAAATTCCAAGAATTCCCAGAAGACCATTGCTGAGGTCAGACACTGATGTTGGACGAGAGGGCCTTGCTCGCAATCTCCGTTCTAGTATCTCAAAGTTGTTCAATAAGGTTGAGGTCAGGGCTCAGTGCGGGAAAGTCAAACGCATCCAACCATGCCTTTATGAAACTTGCTTTATGCACTGGGTCACAGTCACTCTGAAACAGAAAAGGGCCTTCCCCAAACCTTTCCTTACCAAGTTGGAAGCATCAAACTGCCTCAGCTTGTAAGCTGAGGCAGTAACATTTCCCTTCAGTGTACCAAAGGGGCCCAGGCCAACCCCAGAAAACAACCCCATAACATTATCCCTTCACCACCAACCTTTCAGTTGGCACAATGCAGTCAGGCAGGAAATGATCTCCTGGCATTTGCCAAACCCAGACTTGTCCCCCAGTCTGCCAGATAGAGATTTATCTTTCTTTTACGCCACTCCGTAACTTTGTGGTCTGCCACTTTGTGGCTGAGTTGCTGTGGACCCTAAACGCTTCCACTTTGCAATAATACCACTTACAGTTGATTGTGGAATATCTAGGAGGTAAGACATTTCACGAACTGACTTGTTACAATAATGGCATCCTATTACAGTACCACACTCTTTAGAACAACTACATTTACAAAAAGAAGTCCTTCCTCCTATTGGTCAGTCACAGCGGACAGTTTTCCTACTTACAAAGCATGTAGAGGTCTGTAATTGTTATCATAGGTACACTTCAACTGAGAGAGACGGAATCTAAAACCAAAATCCAGAAAATCACATTGTATGATTTTTAAGTAATTAATTTGCATTTTATTGCATGACATAAGTATTTGATCACCTACCAACCAGTAAAAATTCAGGCTCTCACAGACCTGTTGGTTTTTCTTTAAGAAGCCCTCCTGTTCTCCACTCATTACCTGTATTAACTGCACCTGTTTGAACTCGTTACCTGTAGAAAAGACACCTGTCCACACACTCAATCAAACAGACTCCAACCTCTATTTTCTTGTGTTACTACATGAGATCCAATATATAAATAATATAATAAATATATTTATGATCACCAAGAATAAGAATAATAGTAAAAAATTAGCAAAATGTTCTAAATTACTTAGAAATATAGAACAGATAATTATTAATTCATTCCTTTGCAATGATGCACCTACACCCACGTCCAAAAAGCAATTGTCAAAAAAAACGTTACGGCCTCAACGTTACACTTTGTCTTTGGTGCAAGTCTAATAGCATACATCATCCAGAGAACATCATCCCTACCTCAATGAAATTGCTTTTCAGCAAAGGTCCCCAGGTGATATTACAGAGGTTGAGCAAAAAATAAAAATGGTTAAAGAATGCTGTGTGCAGAGATGTGCAGAACTGGTACACGCCTGGCTGTAGCTAATGCCCAAGGCGCCTCCACTAAAAAGTGGGAGAATACTTAGGTATCAATTATTTTCAGTTTATTTGTGCGTTTATTATGAATTATCATTAATTTAGAAACATTTGCATATTTTGTTTTGCACTTCAACAGAATTGACTTTTGTGTGTAGATCAATAAATAAAAATTCAGGCCATGACAACTTTCAATGATGCTGTAAAAAAAATTCACTTGAAAAAGAGGGTGAAGAGTTTTGAGATCCGCTGCAGTAACGTTTTTTCTTTATAGTGATCGTTATTTCGTTAATTCGGAAGAAATATTTGTTTGTTGCCAGTCTGAAATGCACACTTAATGTCTGTTTACATCTATTTTGTAATATCATGTTTTCCATTACACTTTCTATTTATTTGTACAACATGCCAAATTTCTTTGCTTTTGTTTCAGTTGTTTGTCAGTTAATTTGGGCAAGGTGTATACATAGTCTGTCTTTAGGTATTTTGGTATGAAGCCAATTTGACAGGGTATAGTTTTCACTGAGGAATTGGTGGCGTCTGCTGATATTGATATCATATTCCTTAATAATTATTTGGGTATAATTTGTCTAAGCTTTTGTAAATTGATTAGACCGTGGTTCCGAAGACACTACAAATAAGGATGATGTTGAATTTAAGAATGGATAAATAGAATTTGTGGTTTCTAATATTTATCATCTTGTTCAATAACACTGTCAACAAGTGGAACGTAAAATGTGTTGTAGAAAGGCAATATGTTTCAATTCTAATGTCAATGGTTTACATGGTTGCAGCCGAGGCAGATCTATTGTTAATGCAAGGTCTGGGAAGATTGAAATTGATTTGTCGGCCTAGAAAAAGAGTAAAGTTCAAGTTAAATTGTGGAGTCTATCATAAACTGATACCTCTAGCACATGTTTTGTGCTATAATGTTGTGTATTACTTATGGTATAATCTTCATGGACTTTAAGATGTTTGAAGAAGCCATTGAATGTTGCTGGTCTGTAAATATGTGATGCATTTTAACATTATTATTTTACAGGAATACTCTGTATTGGTTTAAAATATAGATTACTATGACATTCCTTGTTTTTCTCCAATTACACCAATGTCAATACTCATGTTCTTAGATCTGAAAATAATTCATAATATTCATATGTCAATGCAGCTAGACATAACATCCCCACATTTTAATTGCTACGCAATTGATTGTACCTGAATAATGCCAGAATGAGCCATGAGATACATAATTGCTCGTAGCTCCAGTTCATTCTTTGAAAAATGAAAAACCTTGCTCTGAGAAAAGTGGCAGATAACCTGACCACTGTGACTAACCCAAATTTAAGAAAAACCTTGACGATGTATAAAGTCATTAAGCAAGGCCTTGATATTGAGAAAGGCAGCAGTAGCAAGACTTGGCTTTCAAGAGAAGACAGGCAATGTGCCAGTGCTCAAAGAATGAGGTGAAAACCGAGCTGTGTTTTACACTATGACACACATATTTCCCAAAGATCATACAGACCCACAGGGCATTTTAAACCTCTCATATCTGTTACCCCATATACAATCACAGAAGCAATATTTGTTCTGTTGACATGAGAAACGGGTAACTAGTGGAACAAAAACAACATAGTTAAGAAAAGTTATTTATTTTTCTATCTAAGCCTTCCTGAAGTATACATGCATTGTGTATAATTAGTAATGTCTTCCTAGCAATTTCTGACAGTTAAATGTTTGAACAGAATGTATTCACTACTACTGAGTTGTGTGGTAATTCTGGGTATGAGCGTCTACTAAACAAGGAGACTAGAAGCCACAGAGAGTACAACAATCACTTTGAAGGAGCTACAAAGTTCAAGGCCTCTGAGCGTAGTCATTATCCACCAATCAATCATATGAATAGCTCTATATAATAGGGTGGCAAGTAGAAACCTGTTTCCTATCTGATATGGGATAATGTTTTGTGGTCAAATTAGCCTCACTTAATGTGTTATGTGTGGGTAAAATGTATTTTGGTAGATTTCATGGTAAATTTAATTGTACCATTTATAATTTAGAGAGAGAGAATGGGGATAAAACCAAATGCTTTGATTACCATATCCCACCAAGATCTATTCTCTCTCTAAGAGAGAGATCTAAGATCTAAGATCTCTCTACATATTTTGGTGTTTCAGCCTGTAGTGCTCAGCAGTTTGACATGACATTTAAGCACCACAGAAGTGAATGAGTCTGCAACTGCCAACACAATCTATAATTCTTTTAAACGTCAACAAAGCTAACCTCCAAATTATACAATGCAACGCAACTGAATTTGTTTTACAGCCAAGTAGTCGTGCCCACAGAAACAAACACACTCAAATCTAGCTCTCTTCATGTTAAACCTTTGGACAATATGAACTATAGTTAATATAATAATAGGGGATTTTAAAGAGGCTTTGATCCCAAGCAACTTACATTACTGCATCAACATATTTTACGCACAATCCTGGAAATCGACCTTTCTTGGCGTTCAAAGCATCATTCTATTCCAAATGAAATAGGACCACAGCTAAGGCCCGAACATTATTGTTGAACAGACCCGACCCAGTACCCTTCCTAAGGCCCAATAAAATGTATTTACACAATTTGCCTAACCATGCAGTTTCTGAAATGAATACAATAACGAACCATAGGACTTGGATAGAGCGATGGGGCGAAAAGAAAGCGAGAGGTCACAGAGGATCCATGCGAACATGTCACATCAATGCTCCCACTCTCTGTATGGACCCCTGACGTTCAGAGACATATAGCGGACATCTGGCATGGTGGTGGAGTAAATAACCTACCTTAACTCGAGATTAAATGATTCTTGTTGATTGTGGTCCCTGCAGAACAATGGGAAAAGCTCTGAATATGCCTTAATCTACAATGTGAGGGTTTGTGTAATAACATGCTTCAGGTCGATATATCCTAATAGATTACAGTTCAAATTACAGCACATCCCATTTTATTATATTACACATCCCTTTAAATATTTTTACCTCTTCATCCTATCCTACTGTTCCTATTGTTGTATGTGTCTACACTGCATTCAGCGGCCCATGATCAGCAACCAGCGTTCCTGTGTTCCAATGTTTGTTTATCATTTAATTTTGCAATTATGTTAGCACCACTGAAAACTGCTGTGCTGATTAAGGAAGTAATAAAACCGGCCTTATTTATTATATTTGAATATCTGGAGCAACAGTAATTGCAGGTTTGATTAGAGGCTCAATATAGCCAGAAACAAAGAACTTTCTTCTGAAACTTGTCAGAATATTTTGGGTTTGAGAAACAACTAAGGGATGCTGGCCTTCAAGGCCGAGTTGCAAAGAAAATGTAATATCTGGCCAATAAAATAAAAGATTAAGATGGGTAAAAGAACACACACACTGGTCAGAGTGCCAGTTGAAACCAGCAAGAAACTCTAAAGTATTTGTCATGCTGCAAATACAGTATTCAGTGGTGCTAACACAATCACAAAATGTTTTTTTAATGATCAATTAGCCTTTTAAAATAATAACCTTGGATTAGCAAAAACATCATGCCATTGGAACACAGAAGTGATGATTGCTAATAATGGGCCTCTGTACACCTATAAGCCATTTCTAGCTACAATAACCATTTGCAAAATTAGCAATGTCTACACTGTATTTCTGATCAATTTTATGTTATTTTAAATCAACAAAAAATAGCTTTTCTTTCAAAACCAGATCCCAAACTTTTGAACAGAAGTGTACATTTTTTTAACTATCCCAAAACCTTACTTTTAAACAATAAAATCATAAACTTAACCAAAAGGAATAAATACCTAAACTACCTGAGTAAAAAGTAACCTGCCACCGTAAGGAATTGAGTCAAAAACAGATGCATAATATGTCGAATTTGGTTCTGACATTGTGTGTGTGTGTGCATATCGATTCCTAGGCCTGAGGTGTTGAATCACCGCTAGATGATTTCTCCATAACCCCTCCACCTTCCCTCCCAAGAGGATTATGATCACCGGCTGTTTGGTGATACAGCCTAGGCTATAGAATACCTCGGGACACATAATCAGAACTGGATTGAGATTGGCAAGCACACGGTTTGTTGTCAACCACCTTGCTTAAACACGCCGTGTGTTTTTATTTTTACTGAGCTGGCCAGGATAATCCACCTAGATGTCCCTAACCCCTTGTTTCACTTTATGGACTGGGTTGTGGGAGGGATGGGGGAAGTATAAGAGGGTATTAGGGGATTATTGGGGGGTATTAGGGGATATTGGGCGGTATTAGGGAGGTACTACGAGGAATTCCTTGCATGCATGCCAAATGTAAGCCTACATGGAATATGGTAAAAGATAGTGCACAAGGTATGGAATAGAGGGCCATTTGAAGGTAGGCATGTAACTTTGGATTCTTATGAGAGTACCAGTCTGGGTGAAAGACAAAACGCACATACACACAGCCAGTGTCATGTATCCTCAGATTGGACGGGGACATGGGTGCGTCGTCCTGGGGTGTTATGCTGGGTGTTGTGTGAGTGCGCACATCTGCCAATGGGCATTGTGGATATAGCCGGGAATTTTGTGAGGTTTGTATACCACAGTGAATGTTGTACCCCAGCTACCATAAAGGAACACTGATCAGCTATTGCCAATTGCAGAAACTTTTACAGTTCAATTTATAGCCTTGTTGTCAACTTTTCTATGACCATTGGTTTGCATACTTTCTTTGACTACGTAACTCGGCATTGGTTAAATAAGTACTACTACAGTTGTGTGTTAACATTTGTTGTTACTTATATTTTCTGACAGCCAACACAATGAATATATAATGCTGTTCTGCCAGTGCATGGACAACTCGACAAATACAGTGACATTCTTGTTCATTGGCTTCCTAATAGCAAGTTTAATTATACACTTTGGTATTAGCTGTTAACTTTAATTGCTAGCGAGCTATGCATGTGAACGTATAACATTCCATTTAGAGCCTTGTTGGACTCACATTTGGGGAAAAAGCATGTATTATTACAGTTTGAAATGCTTTTTGGAAGCAAGCGTGAGAAACATTGAGTTTTGCCAGTAAGCCGCATGTCCATCCAGCTAACAACATTAGAGTCTCCCTGTCCGGAAATGTCAACAAGCTAGCCAAATGCTCATCATCTCTGTAAAAGTTAGAGTTTTATGCCAGGAAATAAAGACACAGTGTGTTTATGCTCACTAGATTCGTTGGGTGAAAATACATGAACTTGGTAGTCCCAGTTCCTTTCGGCTACCTTTTACACATAACATTTTTTGTATATAATTCACAGCACCGAGAGAGTCAAAGAATGTAATGTTGCTGTTTCAGGTGCCGTGGTCAGCGGATTAGACACTGGGACTACCACTGGCCACCATTCTCCTCTTGTTTAGAACATCCTTTTAACGTCCCTCTTCTTTCAGTAAGGCTTGAAACAGAAGCGCTGCAGGCTGCACTGTCGCCAGAGAAGAAGCTGTTCTGTTTATCAAGCTAAATTACACGCAAATCTCTGTCCCAATCAACACCCTACTTCCACTTACCAAATTCTGACAGGAGCCCACGGCAACTAGGCTGCATAATGGGACATAACTTAATTGTATTTTTTCTTTTAATTAAATGAGATTATAATTCCTCTTCTGTTGGGGCATTTGGTTCTACTCCATCATGCTCTTTAATTTCTCACTTAGCTTTTAAAGGGCCTTTATAAAACTTGATGGTGCCCTATTAACTAATAGGACTCACAGCAGTACCAAAAGTATTGTGTTTGACTAAAACCGTACAGGCCTTGCTGACGAGTCCCATGAAGTCCGCCAGACCTGAGTGTTTAGTGTTGATGGGTTCCCACGCTCTTACTGCGGTAAATACCACTGAGAGAACCTGACCAGAAAGAACGGGTCTCGGGTTCATGACCTCACGTAAGAGTTGTTTTCTGATTGGCCACTCGGATGGGAGGGCTCTGATGGGACCCAGAAATGGATCTGGAGTCACAGGATGAATGCAACAAAACCCATACTGCACTTCAGAACCACTTCAAACTACTTTAGGACCACTCTGAAACCCATCAGTAATCTGTTTTAGAACCCCTTTAGGTTCCCAGTTTCCTGAGTCAAATCCGTTCGTGGACAGCTTAACATGAACAGGGAGACAGAGGGGGGAGGGGGAAGGGGGGAGGGGAGGAAGTCAATTCTAAAGATTAGGACAGATGGGTAACCTTCTAAGATGGCGATTTAGATTAGGGTAAATAAGAGACACGTTTCTAAAGAAAACTGAAGTGCGTACTCTCGATGATGAAGGGGGAGGTTATTTGTTCTGAGGTGTGAAGAGGGGCAAATCTCAACAGGGGTTATACCAGAAATAGGGGGGTTGAGTGGGTAGCGTATAGGGTATGGGAGCATTGAGACCACCTGCTACAGTGCTTCAATTCTCCCCGTTTAGGAATCTCACAGAGACACAGAGAAAGACTTTAACACAGCTAAGAAAATCACTTGGGTTAACATATAGTCTTCCTCTCTATCACTCCATCTCTCGGTCTCACTCACAGAAACACACACTCCTCAGGCAGTGTGTGTAGTTTGATACCCGTCTCACAGTGCCAAGCCTGCTCTGTCAAACACATTCTTCCTGACCATGAAAATCCTATAAACCCACAGAGTACCGAAGGCTTTAACTATGGGATAAACAGCCTGGATTGAATTTAAGAGCTAGAGAACTACCTAACTTGAAACTTAAAGTCCTAGTCTAGTCTCCTCGTCAGCTCATTTAACACTTGATTTATTTAACAAATAGCAAATCATATATATATGCTAAATTATTGTCCAGGTATGACAACATAGTGGGCCTTTCCTCATGTTCTCTACAACTCCATTTTTAAGTTTGTCGGTAATAAAAGATGTTGCTAAAATGTTTTGGTTTCCCATTTAGGTCATACTTCACTGTATTTGCAATTGGGAAATGACAACTGTCAAAAGTAATTCCGCATCACATGCTCACCCAAACACAGACACACACACACCACCCATTCTACACCTGGCTTTCATAGTGAAACTGTCTCTCAAGTACACATTTCTCAGAATAAGACTAGAACCCAAGGAGATTCCAGAGCTAAACTCTGATAGCTCTTGTCACATCATCCCATCTCAGGCCACAATTCAATTCAGTCTATTTCTATTCCATCAAATCACGGATTGCACCCCAAAACCAGTATAGCTATACCTATCCCCTATTCATTTTGACCAGAGTCCTAATAATCAGTCAAAGAAGCCCTGCTTAAAGTAGTGCACTATAAGCAATAAGGAGACGTTTGGGACACAATAATAAGCAATTTATGGCACAAAACACACATCACAAGGGGAACGATCAATCAGCCTGGAATGGGTCTTTTGCGTCACCACTAACCAATATCTCAGCTGGCTTTTGTCCAAAGCAGCAGGTCTGAGAAGAACTGTGGAGAAAGTAGAGTCACCTTGTCAAAAAGGGGAGGGAAGGAGGGAGAGAGAGGAGAAAAGAGAAGAGGTAGAAGGAGGATGCAGCTAAGGCATGCTACCTGTCTCCACCTACCTGAGTGTCGCTTAACAGTGCAGGTCCGCAGTGAACCAAGTAACAGCTGCTAAAGCGCGATGAGTGAGAAGAAGGTATTGAGAGAGAGAAGCGCGTCTGGTTGTCCAAATTCAGAATGAAGGGAAAAGAAAAACGGAGAAGGGAAGGCTGAGTTTTGGGGGCTTAGACGAAGATAGGAAGGGGGGAGAATTCGGAAGGGTAAAACTAAGAAGAGAGGGAGGGGAGTGTTAGGGGGTAGAGTCCCTCCCTCTCTGGTTCTCTAACTCAAGCCAGACTTTTAGTAATCCCCGGGGACACAGTTTGAAGGAGAAGAACGCCTGTTCTCTTTGTCTTTCATCCCTTGCTCCATTTCTCTTTTCATCCCTCCCTTCCTTCTCCAGCCCTCTTTTTGTCCTCTTCTCTTTTCCCCCTTCTCTCTCTCCCTCCAATTTCCCCTCCTTCGTCCTCCAATCCTAAGAGCCATTTCATGACCATGTTGAAAACGAGGGATTAGCAAGAGGGCAGGGAGAGAAGGGGGGGCAGGAGGAGGTGAGAGAAGAAACCCCCATAACCTAAAGTTATTCAAGAGGAATTGGAGAGGCTGGATGGGTGCAGCGGTGGAGAAGCAGATGCCCATAGCAAGTCATACACAAAGAAATGTACACATAACAGAGGTGAATCACGCACAGTCTGTGAGTGACGAAGCACAACACCTAAAGACTTAATTTCAAATGCTAAGTCTCGAGATCAAGAGGCTAACAAACTCAGTATTTCTGAGCTCTTTTCAAACATGTTAAACCTACAAATTGTGCTGTTACTTTAGAGTGAGGAGATTGCTAAGGGGAAATGGGTGGGGCATAAGTCGCAACCGCCTAAATTTATTGTAGTTGCTCTTCTACAGAGTGAAATCTGAAAGTTGCTGAAGGTTACAACTGATATTCCATTCTAAATGTTAAATATCTGCCTGCTGCCTTTCCTGAGCAAGCACTGCACTGGTGGTGCCTAGATACTTAAAGTTCTAGATGATACGATAAATTGTAGATTCAGGTGCAATCTCTTTTTGTGCAAAGTAATGATGGCTGAATGTGTTTCTTTGCAGGTAACCATGGTTAACAGAGGAAGAACAATGATTTCAAGCCCCACCATACTTTTAAAGCGTCTGTTATTCAAACTCAACCAGCAAAGTGATCTATGTTCTATTGCAATGTAAATAAAAGCTGTTTTGCTATGTGTTTGTGCTGTGTTTACTGTTTTATGTATTTCCTCTACCTGTTATTTTTTTTTTATTATTATTTTTCTTTATTCACTTGTGTCCCTTCCCTCGAGAGGATGTCTTCTTCTTGCCAGGCCGTGGTTCTAAATAAATTGTTCTTAACTGCCTGGTTAAATAAAGGTTGAATAAGAATGAATAAGTGTATATGACCACCAAATGATCACTGGAAAGGGAGAGAGAGCAAGAGAGAGGGAGATGATATGAGTATCATGAGTAGGGCCGCAACAGCAGTGCAGTGCATAACAGCTAGCATGGCCAAATACCACACATGGTCTATAAGCCCATCTGCTGCCAGCTGTGCCCCCAAAAACAAACAAATCCCCCAAGCTATCATGGACTGGCAGGAAGAATTCTGTATTGGTAATCTCAGAAAGGTTGAGAATGTAGTTGAGTGCAATTAAACCCTTAATTAACACACTGTAAAAATAAAAAGTGGAAATACAGGATTTGACAAAACTATCCGTATGTGTCCTGTTGCATTTAGTGTAATTGAATGTTTATTAAGATATGTATTTCTGTATAGTAGTTATTTGTGTTATGTGTTTTCTTGTATTGAAATGGAATGCCTTTTGCAAGGTCGTCTATGAACATGAAAATTGGTTTTCAATTGACATATCTGGTTAAATAAAATAAATAACAGCTAACATGCCAAGAAGAATAAGGAACAGAGAGACAAAGATGGAGACAG
>JACXGK010000665.1:65929-95627 GCA_016801125.1 Novumbra hubbsi
TCCCCCCCCCCCCCCCCCCCCCCCCCCAGTCACACCTGCACCTGGTCCATCGCTCACACTGTAATCCTTACTCAGCAGGAGGGAAATAGAAGAGAGAAATGAAAGAAGAGATGGATGTATCAATGGAAAGAGAGGTGCTGTGTTTCCATTTGTTTAGCCTTAGGGCTGTGCAGGAAAAGCATATAATGTGTGTGTGTATATACAATGAGGAGAACAAGTATTTGATACACTGCCGATTTAGCAGGTTTTCCTACTTACGAAGTAATTTTTATCATAGGTACACTTCAACTGTGAGAGACGGAACCTAAAACAAAAATCCAGAGAATCACATTGTATCATTTTTAAGTAATTAATTTGCATTTTATTGCATGACATAAGTATTTGATCACCTATTAACCAGTAAAAGTTCCAGCTCTCACAGACCTGTTAGTTTGTCTTTAAGAAGCCCTCCTGTTCTCCACTCATTACCTGTATTAACTGCACCTGTTTCAACTCGTTACCTGTAGAAAAGACACCTGTCCACACACTCAATCAAACAGACTCCAACCTCTCCACAATGGCCAAGACCAGAGAGCTGTGTAAGGACATCAGGGATAAAATTGTAGACCTGCACAAGGCTGAGATGGGCTACAGGACAATAGGCAAGCAGCTTGGTGAGAAGGCAACAACTGTTGGCGCAATTATTAGAAAATGGAAGAAGTTCAAGAAGTGAAGGTTTCTTAAAACTTTGTAGAAATAGATTATGTATAATAGTCATTATGCTTGCCCCCATCTGCAATTGCTCTTTTGATAAGGAACGATTGCCATAGGTAGTGACTCCAGTGGAAGACAGAGTACCACTTTTACATTTGCCAACTGAATATGGTTTGACTTCTGTGGACTTATAGGAATTGAACAATAGAAATAACCTTTGTCTGCACCCAAAATAAAATCTGATGAGTAAATGTTATGAAACACCAATCTGCATTTACAGAATATATTAAGGACATTTTGCATTTGGTACACTCCAGACAATTGACATCATTGCCCTTCAAATGTAAGTATAAATGTATATTAGCATGTATGGCCCAAAAATCTATGACATGGCACAGCTGAGTCAAGTGGGGGCAAAACAATCTGTTAAATTCAGTCCCTACCGTCACTTGTCATACTGAGCCCAACGATCCTTAAAGCTTAACACTCCTGCCGCAATTTGAAACAGAGAAAATAAACCTCACCCTTAATCAGCTGCAGACAGTGACATCCAGATGGTTACTAATCGTTTCACAATGTTACATGTTATTTAACTCCAACATGAGTTAACTGGGATGAAACAATTGGCTGCGTCAGCAACAGCCAGTGACGGGCATACAGACTCTGCTTTCCAAAGGAAAGCAACAGTCAGCCAGCACCATGGTAGACCAGCACCATGGTCGTGTAAAAACCTGGTGGAGAGAGCGGAGGAGCCGGGTTGTATGGCATAACTTGGGAAGGCTGAACCCCTGGCAGCTGCGGCATGACTGAAGTTGGAAGTACCAACTTAAACCAAAAGAGTGAGCAGGATTACCGGCGGTAACCCCATGGGATGAAATCACAACTGTCAATACAAATGTTGGGGGAAAAAAAGGAGTGTCCTTTAAAAAGTGTGTCCATTCTCGAAATGTCTTTTCCAAAAAAAGTGGCAGTTACTATATTATATTAACTGACACTACAAGTTAATTTATTAATGTTGAAGTATTTTTTTATGCAAAATGTAAATTATTTTGCTTACAGTTAAATGGCTCCTCACCCTTCTATGAACAAACATTCCAAACCAAAAATCAATGCAGGTGATCAGGGAGTGTTTCATCATGTTTAGATATACAGCGAGTGAAATATGTATTCAACACGTCACCATTTTTCTAAATATATTTTCACTAAATATATTTCCAAAGGTGCTATTGACATTAAATTCTCACCAGATGTTGGTAACAACCCAAGTAATTCATACATACAAAGAAACCAAAACAAATACGTGCAGAAATTAAGCTATGTGTAATAATGTGAAATGACACAGGGAAAAAGTATGGACCACGCTTACTGATATTTATTTAATACTTGGTACAAAAGCCTTTGTTGGTAATGACAGCTTCAAGACGCCTCCTGTATGGAGAAACTAGTCACATGCATTGCTCTGGTGTGATTTTGGCCCATTCTTCCACACAAACAATTCTTCAAATCTTGAAGGTTCCGTGGGTCTCATCTATGAATCTTGATCTTTAGGTTTTCCCTGGGCCATTTGCTTGGCCATTCTGGCAGCTTTATTTTCTTTCTTTGAAACCATTTGAGAGTTTCCTTGGCTGTGTGTTTGGGATCATGGTCTTGCCGAAATGTCCACCCTTATTTCATCTTCATCGTCCTGGTAGATGGCAGCAGATTTGTGTCAATAATGTCTTGGTAAATTGGCCCATTCATCCTTCCTTTAAAAATGTGAAGTTTGCCCGTACCATTTGTTGAAAAGCACCCCCACACCATAAGGTTCCCACCTCCAAACTTCACTGTTGTTATGGTGTTTTTAGCGTGATGTGCAGTGCCATTTGTCCTCCAAATATGGTGTGTATTATGGCATCCAAACAGTTCAATTTTGCTCTCATCTGACCACACTATATTCTCCCAATATTTCAATGGCTTTTCCAGATGTTGTGCAGAAAACTATAAACAAGCTTTAACATGCTTTTTTTTCTGCAATGGAGTGTTGCGTGGTGAACGTGCATACAGTCCATGGCGGTGGAGTGCATTAGTCCAGGTCTTTTTGAAGCTCTCCACAAGTGGTCCTTGGCTCTTGGACAACTCTTCTGATTATTCTTTTCATTCCTCTGTCAGAAATCTTGCAAGGAGCACCTGGTCGAGGCAAATTTAAGGTGAAATGATTGATCTTTCAACTTCTGTTTTATGGCCCCAACAGTGCTCACTGGAACATTCAGATGCTTAGAAATGTGCCTGTAACCAATGCCATGGTTATGTTTGTCAACAATTAGGTTGCAAAGATCTTGAGACAGCTCTTTGCTTTTACCCATCATGAGATTTGTCTTGTGTCACACTTTGGCAATGAGACATTTTTGTAGGCCATCAGTTGGGACTGAACCAGCTGGAATTAATTTGCACTAACAAGGGGCTGGATTGCTTTTTAATTACTGATAGATTTCAGCTGTTGTCTTGGCTTTTCATGCTTTTTTGCACCTCCCTTTTTTCATGTGTTCGATACTTTTTCCTTGTGTCATTTCACATTATTACTTACTTTCTGAACATATTAGTTTTGAATGTATGGATTACTTGTGTTGTTACCAAGATCTGGTGAAAATGTCATGTCATGTCAAATGCACCTTTGAAAATATATTTACTGAGAAAAATTGAGACGTGTTCAATACTTATTTCCCCCACTGTAAATATAAAGTATTGGTGGTTTTATAAAACAAAAAGTTGTTTTATTAAGTGCATGAATTGGAAGTGAAGTAAAGAATAAATATAAATATAGATATATACATTTTACAGGTATCAGCTATTGGTTGTTCCTAGCAAATCCCAGTAACATTGAAGACTAGTCAACTCAAGTTTAAAAGACAATGATTTGAGTATGTTAAGATAAAAACAGAAACCTCAACTGGTCAGACTTAGTCCTCATGTTACTTGGCTAATCTCATGTTTTAAACTGCAACTGGTAGCATTAACAAAGATCCTGATAATACAAACCTGAGTTATCACAGTAATCTTCCACCCATGCGGTATCTCTAACTAATTTCAACATCATTTTACTAATACATCTTTCCTCTCAAACATTACACCTTATGCTCATCTGTTTTCCGTGTATTTATGTGGTGAAATACACATAAATACATGGTCAGGTAAGTAATCTGAGTGGCCACCAAGTGGGATGAATAATGCCTCTCTCTCGGTTGGGAGGGATAAGTGGTGGTCGTACTGCGAAGGCATGCACACATACACTCACGCGCACCCAGCTGGAATAAAAGTAGCGAAACAAGCAGGTTTCAGGTTCTTTTCAAATAGCACTTTCTTCACAAATACAAACACCAGGGAATGCCATGGGCTGTTTTAATGCATCACCAGTCTCTCTATAGCTAGCTAGTAAAGCGAGAGAGGGAGAGGGAAGGAGAAATAGACACAAAGACACTAAGATCCACGCGTAGAGACATAGAGATTATGTTATAATTTTACTTGAATATTATTCCTTCCTTGGAAGAAGTGCTATAGAAAAGACTGGTCTTGTATGTACAGCCGTGGCCAAATGTAGGCAATTTGCATATGCTCCAGAATGATGTGAAAAGTGATCAGATTCATTGCAATTAATTGCAAAGTCCCTCTTTGTCATGAAAAAAAAAACATTTCCACTGCATTTCAGCCCTGCCACAAAAGGACCAGCTGACACCAAGTCAGTGATCCTCTCGTTAACACAGATGAGAGTGTTGACAAGGACAAGGCTGGACAAGGACCAGTCTCCTTAAGTTGATTCAGCTGCGGGATTGGGGCACCACCAGTGCAGATCTTGCTCAGGAATGACAGCAGGCAGGATGGCCTGGTGTCAAGAAGGGCAGCAAAGAATCCACTTCTCTCCAGGAAAAACATCAAGGACGGATTGATATTCTGCAAAAGATACAGCGATTGACTGTTGAGGAATGGGGTATAGTCATTTTCTCTGATGAATCCCCTTTCCGATTGTTTGGGGCATCCAGAAGAAAGAGAAGAAAAGTGTGCGCCACCATCAGTCCTGTGTCATGCAACAGTAAAGCATCCAGAGACCATGCATGTGTGGGGTTGCTTCTCAGCCAGGGGAGTGGGCTCACTCACAATGTTGCCTAAGAACACAGCCAAGAATAAAGAATGGTACCAAAACATTCTCTGAGAGGAACTTCTCCCAACTATTCAAGAACAGTTTGGTGATGAACAAAAAGTGGCTCTGGGAACAAAACATCATTATTTTGGGTCCAGGCCAGGAAACTCCCCAAACCTTAATCCGATTGAGAACTTGTGGTCAATCCTCAAGAGGCGGGAGAATGAACAAAAACCCACAAATTCTGACGAACTCCAAGCATTGATTATGCAAGAATGGTCTGCCATCAGACAGATTGCAGTGGTCTTGAATAAGAAGGATCAACACTGCAAATATTGACTCTTCGCATGTAACTGTCCATAACAGCCTTTGACATGAAATGCTTGTAATTATATTTCAATACAAAAGATCTAAAAACACTGCAGCAGCAAACTTTGTGTAAACAAATACTTGTGTCGTTCTCAAAACTTTTGGCCACATCTTATTACAAATAATATACTTTCACAATTCATTTTAAAGCACCAACGATCAAAGGAAGTTTTGGAATATAAACATTTTTAACAAAAAATTATGAAAATAGATTCACAAACAATAAACACTTTAGGAACCCCATCTTAACAGTGTTCCAGTCCTGTCCTCCCTCTGTCTGTCTTTCTGTCCCTCTGTCAGTCCCTCTGACTCCGCCTCGGCCTGTCTATCTTCCCCCTGTCTCCTTGTCTTCCCCGGTCTCCCTGCCTCCTTATTTACCCCTCTGTCTGTCTCCCTTTAAGGGGTTCCATTCCATCCCTCTCTCCTCCTAGCCCTCCCTCCTCCTGGCCCTCTTCTCTTGGCTCTCATACCCTCCATTTGTACTTCCCTCCCCCTCTTTGCTCTCCCCTCCCTCTGTTAGTCTCCTCCTTTGCGGTTCTGTCACTTCCACCCAGCACCCCCGACATGAAGCCCCTGCACTTCGCTCTGTTGCTCAGTCCGTCCAGATTACCCTTCTCTCCTTTCCTTCTCTCTCTTTCCTCCATTTGCTTTCCTTCCCCCCTTTCATATAAACTCACCATTCTTCCCTTTCTCTCTCCCTCTCTATCTCTCTCTTCAGCACGTGGGTCTAGTTAGTTATAGGAGGCTGTTCCAGCGGTAGCACACACACACACACAGTCCAGGCCACAGTGCCCTCTCTTTCATTATCCATAGCTCTGTAAACACTATCGGCGCCTGGGGCGACACGCGCAGACACAAGGACATACATACTCTCAGACACGTGTACACTCACATACATCCACACACGCTTGGGTACACCCGACCACACACACGCTTGGGTATACCCGACCACACACACGCTTGGGTATACCCGACCACACACACGCTTGGGTACACCTGACCACACACACGCTTGGGTATACCCGACCACACACACGCTTGGTTATACCCGACCACACACACGCTTGGGTATACCCGACCACACACACGCTTGGTTATACCCGACCACACACACGCTTGGGTACACCCGACCACACACACGCTTGGGTACACCCGACCACACACACGCTTGGGTATACCCGACCACACACATGCTTTATGCCAAGGCCATAGCCAGGGAGTCAACACTGCTGGGGGTCTAAACATTCAAACATTCTTTAAATATTTATAAGCATCCGAATGATCAATACTTACACAAGTTGATATCGCGTGTGGGTGTTGTTCCTATTACATCATAATTCATGTTGCTCCAATACATCAACGCAACTGACCTGTAGTTAGTTGGTTACCTCAGCCCGACGACAGAATATTCCCCTGCCCCAATCCTTTGACCTAACCCTAACCTCAGAAACACCTGTGCATAAACCTGACCTCAGAGACAACTGTGGCCAAACCTAACATCAGCAAATAAGCGGTGTGTCTTGCCATGTTATTTAGAAATGGATTACCAACTGTTTCTGTATCTGAATGGCAATTATTATTACATCAATAACAATTGACTCATCACTTGTACTACTGTAGACTTCTATTATATGAGTTGTACTCATTTTCTCACTGCTCTCAACTGCCACCCTTCCTCTTGCTCAAGATTGACACTGTGAATGAAAGCTGACTAATAAAACAGCAGTGTCTGCTCACTTAAAAGTGCTATGTATCATAAGTAAGTACCGCTAAACATCAAACTATACAAATCTATAAAAAATGACTACTGCCTACATAAATTACACATGTAGCGCAACATAAATGACTGACACTTTATTCAGAATTCATGTGGCTTTCTGACAAAACTAATAAAATAAAGACAGTAACGTTTGTTGAATACACACATGAGCACTATTGTTGAATGTGAAACTTTTTTCAGGTAACTTAGCTATGATAGATAACGTGAGGGATGGTTGATTGATTAGCACACACAAATTGGCCCGTTTTCATCAAAAACGTGTGTTTCCACTCCATGCAATTACAGACACTTAAGCAAAATATAATTTATTTCCACAAGTATAGTTTCAGTACGAAATGACGTGTTGATGTTCAAACTATCCCAGACCGTCGACCAGCGGCTCCAGCTGGGGTCCGGCAACCCCACAAAGAACAAACCACACTGAGAACTGCAGTAAACCGTAAAACTGGAACCGGTAATAATAATAATGGTAGTAAATAATCATTTGTTACGTCTGATGATTATGATTACATTTGCCAATGATTATTTTGGACGGCTGCGCGTGATTGCTTGTCATAGCATGGCACATTTTCATTGTATTTATAGTTATAAATAAATATAATTCTAACAATATATCGGAGGGGACATTTTATGCATATTTAAACATTGGGGGGGATGTCTATCCCCCAAAAAGATATGTAGTCACAGCCTTGCTGTATGCACACACAGGCAGACACACACACACATAATGTTCCAAACCTCAGCCATTATTAAGCTATATCCAGTCCCTGAGCAGAAAATACAAGGCCACACACACGCTCTGCCTCTCACACATGAACAAGCATAGACACACACACACACACACACACAGAGTGAAATACAAAACAAAACAGCAGAGACAGCCGACTCCAGCTCCAAAGAGAAAACGGAACCCTTGGAGAAAAGGCATCTCTCTTTCTAAATTCCTCATGTATGATTCCTTCGTCCCCACCTCTATCTAGCCTTTCTCACTGACCCCATCGCCTAATGGAAAGAGTGCTTTCGCTCTTCCACCCTTCCAGCCCTCCCCCATTCTTTCTCCCTCAAACACATCTTTCTAAACCATTACGTCAAGAACTAAGTGTAAAACTAACCAGGGGTGTTGTTACACTATAAACCAGGTGCTCCTGGAGTGCTGAAACACGTTTTCACCCTCTGCTAACTGGGGACCAGTTGAAACCCGGCACAACAGGAGAGTGAACTAGTTGGTGGAAACACAAAAAATAAATGTTTCAGCCACCCAGGATCGAAGTTGTCTACGTCTGCATACAGCCCAGTCTATTGTTAGTGGTGCATCAGCAAAAAGCATTTCTCCTATTTTCTGTGCTCTACTGCTCCCTAGTGATCATATAAATAATTGCAAGTGACATTCCCACATCAGCAGAGCTCAAACCTCGCCTCTACCTCCTCTATCCACTGTATACATGTGCACTGGAGACAACGGCTCCAAGGGGAATAGTGTAGAATCCTGCTTATAAAAAAGTTCACAACTCGTCTTCCCTTACCGAGGTGTACAGCAAGTGTCTAAAGCAAGAATAGTAAGATTACAAGTCAATGCATCCTCCAAAACAAATAAATAAACAATAATATTTAAAAAACACAACAGAAGCACCCGTTTTTGTGTACAAATTCTTTAGTATGGTGGTATGTATGTCTGATATATAAAAACGTGGCCAGATTTGCTGGTACACTTACAGCTTATTGAAATAATGCTTCATTCCTCCTGAAAAGTGATTAAATTAAAAGCTTCCGTATCATGTATACTTGCATGTCTTTGGTATGTAACAGAATAAAGCAAGGGAGCTGTTAAAAAATATAAATTATTACTTAGACTACAAAGATATTCTAAACTGGCCTGAAAACATCTGTTGGTACACCTTAGAAAAGATAATAAATAATTGGATTATAGTGATATTCTTCAACTAATTATATTCATAACTTATTATCACACATGTCTCTAATCTTGTCATTCAGCCTATTCCAGTGGAGAAAAGTAGTTACTGTGCAGTTTGGTATCATTGTGTGATAAGGAGATTAGAAAGAAAATAATAGACAAGCACAGTAAAGATAAAGGCTACAAAACCATCTCCACGCAGCTTGATGTTCCTGTGACAACAGTTGCAAATATTTTTGAGAAGTTCAAGGTCCATGTAACTGTAGCCAACCTCCCTGGGTGCAGCTGCAAGAGAAAAATCTACCCCAGATGGAACAGAAGGATAGTGTGAATGGTAGAAAAAGAACCAAGGATTACTGCCAAAGAGATACAAGCTGAACTCCAAGGTGAAAGTACGCCAGTTTCAGATTGCACCATCCATCACTTTTTGAGTGAAAGTGGTCTTCGTGGGAAAAGACCCAGGAGGACTCCACTTTTGAAAGAAAAACATAAAAATGCCAGACTTGAATTTGCAAAAATGCATATTGACAAGCCACAATCCAGTGGTGAATGCCAATTACCTTTGTCAGTTTGTGTGGTATAAACTGCAATAGTCACGTCTGTATGTGTGGTATAAACTGCAATAGTCACGTCAGTATGTGTGGTATATACTGCAATAGTCACGTCTGTATGTGTGGTATAAACTGCAATAGTCACGTCTGTATGTGTGGTATAAACTGCAATAGTCACGTCTGTATGTGTGGTATAAACTGCAATAGTCACGTCTGTATGTGTGGTATATACTGCAATAGTCACGTCTGTATGTGTGGTATAAACTGCAATAGTCACGTCTGTATGTGTGGTATAAACTGCAATAGTCACGTCTGTATGTGTGGTATATACTGCAATAGTCACGTCTGTATGTGGGGTATATACTGCAATAGTCACGTCTGTATGTGTGGTATATACCTCAATAGTCAATAGTGTGGTCATACCTACTCATTCAAATGGTACATGTCTGTATGTGTGGTATATACTGCAATAGTCAATAGTTTGGTCATACCTACTCATTCAAATGGTACCACGTCTGTATGTGTGGTATATGCTGCCATAGTCAATAGTTTGGTCATACCTACTCATTCAAGGGTAATTGTAAATGTATATTTCCCACATTACAGAATAATAGTGAAGTCATCAAATCTATGAAATAAGACACATGAAATCATGTGGTAACCAAAAATGATGCCACATGATCAGAATACAATTCAATATAGTGGATTCTTTAAATTAGCCACCCTTTGCTTTGATGAGCTTTCTACACTCTGTGTACTCTCAACCAAATTAATCAGCTAGTTACCTGGAATGCATTTCAATTAACAGGTGTCTTGTTAAAAGCAAATTTGTGTGGAATTCTTTCATTTTTAATGTGTTTGCACCAACCAGTAGTGTTGATAAACAGAATATCATATTGCCTGTACAATAGTAGTCCATATTATGCCAAGAACCACTCAAATAAGCAAAGAGAAACAACAGCTCATCTTACTTTAAGACATGAAAGTCAGTCAATCCGGAAAGCTACAACAACTTTCAACGTTTCTACAAGTGATGCTTATTATTGCAGTAGTTGTGCTGGTTTTCAGCAGTAGTCGCAAAAACCATCAAGCGCTATGATAAAATCGCCACAGGAAAGACCCAGACTGATCTCTGTAGATGGCAGTCTGAAAAAATGCTTCACAGAGTTTAAGTAACAGACACATAATTATTCAGAGAAGACTGCTTTAATCAGGCCTTTGTTGAATTGCTACAAAGAAACCAGTACTGAAGGAAACAAATAATAATAGACTTTTACCTTGGACCAAAAAACATGAGAAATTGACAAATCAGACTGGTCAAACCTGTTCTTTGGTCTGACGAATCAACATTTTTGATTTTTGGCACCAACCACTGTGTCTTTGTGAGATGCAGAGTCGGTGAACTGGTTGAGTGCACCTTGAAAAAATGTATACATTTTTCCACTCCATAGACAGATTGAATTGCTTCATTTAGTTTGTTATTTTTCTAACTTCAAGCTTTTTTTAACTTGTTTTTGAAAAAAGTTATTTTTGCGGTGGACAGCAGCAACAGAACGCTGTTGACTAAAAAAGTAAGACTCAGTTGCTGTCCACATGGTTTCCTTTATGTGCTAAGCTTTAGTACTGACTTCACACACACATACTGGAATCTACACACCATTATCTCACACGTTGCCGCTGCTACTAGTAATTATCCATCCTGTTGCCTAGTAACATGACCCACACCTACACCTGTAAATAAACCTCCACAAATACATCTTACCGCTTAACATCAACTTGGTCATGTCATTAGTAATGACATTAGTTGTTATTCTAGTTTCAATTGTGTAAATATTCATTATGTTACACTTTTCACAATGTTCAGTATTGGCTTTTTGTTATACTGCTGCATATGAAGCATATGACAAATACAATTTGATATGTAAGCAACCTTCCACCTCCGCAGAAAAATATTTATATTCTACCATTATTTGCCTGGATACAACCCTTCTTCTATTAGACATGTATCCCAAACCCCTGTGGGTGACTTGCTGAAGAACAGAACAACAGCGTTAGGGATAAGAATCAGTCCTCTTCAGTGTACTAGCACACTTGACCACTTGGCTACTCTGCCACCCCTTTATCGCTATTATAAACTGGATACTATTGTATTTTTATGTACCCATGGTTACGGTCTCACAGCTTTCAGCCAATCAGAATTGAGGACCCAACCTACCAGGTTTATTAAGGCATAATCACAGGAACCTTCCCAAGTTAGAGAAAAAAAAACAGTCAGGAGCTTAGATCAGTGTAATTTACAAGACGAGGTAGGTCACAGCAGAAATTCCAAACAGAGGCAAGCAAGAACAAATCTACCGAAGGCAGACACACAACCTACCACTCCAAACCAATGGGGTCAGACATTCACGGTCAGGGTGTATGTGCAAAGAATTCATGTCAAACCCCTTCCCTTCCTTTTTTATACACACACGGATTGAAACGAATACAGGCCGAGCTACTGAACTCTGACCAGAGCAAAGCAGAAGGCATGTGAGGCTTATTAGGGAATATTTCTGTTTTGTGTCTGTCCTGGTAGGACGGGGTCAGAGAGAGTGCAGAAAGAGAGGTGGCAGTGGGAGGAAGACTGGAATGAGAGGAAGAAAAGGGTAGAGAAGGAGAGGTGGAATGGGGACAAAGATAGAGGGTTCTGGGAATGGATGAGGGAGAGGGAACGTGGGTCTCCAGAGTGAAACATCTGCATCTTTTTTAGACAGGATTTCAAACGCTGAGTGCTGCACTCCAATAATGCTCATGGGTCCTGAAGATCTGGCTTAGCACCGTTCGGTTAGGATGTCAGATGGGGCTTCTTCTATTGTCCAGCTTTAAAAACTCCTTGTAGCTGGACGAGTGCCAACGAGCTCCTCTGTAAATGCTTTGCCACAGTATGCTATCTATTACAATAATGTATCCTCTCATCACATCGGTACACACATATCTTAATCATTCACAAATGAGTTCCTGACACCCTGGAATTTAATCTAATAACCTCCTGGGTCTATGGTCAGATGCTCCAACCAGGTGAATGGTGTTACCAAACAAAAAAAGAAGAAAAATAAGACAAAGACAGACGAAAAGAGCAGCAGGGAAGTAAAAACAAACTTATTTTATTCAAGACAAGCGATTTTAAAGGAGGGAGAGGGGGAGAGAGAAAGAGAGAGGGAGAAAAAGAGAGAGATGGGGAGAGAAGGAGAGGGGGAGAGAGAGGGGGGGGAGAGCGAAAGAAAGTGAACGTACCTATTCATGCACATCAGACTGTAGTTGATGATGCAGCCTAGGAAAATAACATCTTGAATCAAAGCTATGTATGTTTGCAGATGGATCTTTTACTATTGCTTTAACAAACACCAACTACTTGTTTTTATTCTGTATCTATGTACCATGTCTCTATCGCTATGCTTTTAATACAGAGCCAGCTGGTCAACAATGTATGACTATAGGTAATAACAGTGTCTTCACCCATTTTACACACACACACGCACATGTACATGCACACACATTAGAGGGAACACTGAGTGATGCCCTTTAATGCTCTAAAGACACCATTGTGCTATAGCAGGCCCTTCAGTATAATCATATCACTTCAGATCAATGTCAAAATTAGATGTTTGTCAGGGGGGACAAAATATGAAAATCAGCGATATGTAGCAATAATTACCACTACTCGTAGCCATAATTAGCACCACTACTCGTAGCAATAATTAGCACCACTACTCGTAGCCATAATTAGCACCACTACTCGTAGCCATAATTAGCACCACTACTCGTAGCAATAATTAGCACCACTAATTTCTGTCAGCAAAGACGATTCAGTCAGGCACTCAGTAAGAGACGTTTGCTCTTCCTGGCCGGCTCTGCTTATGCTGTGCGGCAAAAACCTGGTGGAACATCTCATAACTAATTAGGTTAATTGGCAACAGGTCAGTAACTTGATAAAGTATAAAAAGAGCATCCCAGAGAGAATGAGTCATTCAAAAGTAAAGAAAAGAAGAGGTTCACCTCTCTGTAAAAGACTGCGCAGACAAATAGTGCACCAATTTAAGAAAAACAAAAATGATTCTGTAGTGGACATCACTGCATGGGCTCTGGAACACTTCCAAAAAGAAAATCACTGAACACATACGTCGCTGCATCCACAAATGCAAGTTAAAACTCTACCCTGCAAAGAAGAAACCATACATAAACAAGATCCAGAAATGCTGCAACCTTCTTAGGGCCCAAAATAATTGAAGACTAAGGCTATGTCAAAAGCTGTCCTTTTTGAGAATCATGGACGCTGCGTCCTCTGGGATAAAAAGGAAAGATATCATCAGGGCACAATTTAAAAGCCAGTATGGTATGCTGTGATGGTCTGAGGGTGCATTTGGAGAAACATATGCTGCTATCCGGACATTGTCTTTTTCAAGGAAGGCCTTGCTTATTTCAGCAAGACAATGCCAAACCACATACATTCTGCATGTATTACAACAGCATGGCTCTGTAGTTAACAAGTCCAGGTGCTAAACTGGCCTGCTTGCAGTCCAAACCGGTCAAAAACTTTTGGCGCATTATGAAACAAAAACAAGGAGATCCCAAACTGTTGAGCAGCTGCAGCAAATGGTCTCCTCAATTCCCAAATGCTTGCAGTGTAGTGTTAAAAGAAGAGGGGATGCAACACAGCAAAAAAGCCCTACATCTTGTAGGCATCAAATTCTAGGAATGGATTTTTCCAAAAACAATAACATTTCTCAGTTTCAATATGTTGTCTTTGTACTATTTTCTGTTAAATATAGGGATTAATGATTTGCACATCCTTGTGTTTTTATTAGCAATTTATGCAGCGTCCCAACTTTTGTGGAAGGAGGGTTGTAAGTAGTACAGCGTCATCAGATGTTTTTCTCTAATGTGCACACGTCATATAATGGGGTTAATACATGACACCTTGTAGCTTCCTCTCCTCTTTTCTCTCATTCTTCCCCCCTTTTGTTCTCATGCCCTACTCCAGGAACTAGCAGCATGGATAGTTTCCCTGCATTGCCCTGTCTTGCCCCCAACACCCACACACACTCAACTGTCACCACTATACAATCTACAGACAAAAAGGGAGATACAGAAAGGAACCGAGAGAGAGAGAAAGAGAGAGAACAAAAAAGACAGAGAAGACAGACAGAGGCTGGTGAGAGAAAGAGGTGGTTTGAGAGAACTGGAATGAGACAGGAAACGATTCAACTAGGAAAAACAAGGAATCACATAGACCCAGGATCCACAATTAGGAAAATCAAGAAAGCACACATAGCTAGCATCCACAAAAACAAGGAACAATGTAGACCCAGTATCCACAATAAAGAAAAACATGGAACCAAATAGAACCAGTAACCACAATGAGGAGGAACATGGAACTACATAGATCTAGTAACCTTAATGAGGAAGAGGAACTACTTAGATCCAGGATCCACATATTCTGGTTGCAGCATGTGCACTTTGTTGCTTAATGTGTTTTTTCACGTGTGATTAATTTTGGCTTCATGAATGTTTCGTATTTATTTCAACTGTATTCTTTTTTGCTTCATGTTTTTTTTCATGTGTGTTAAATGTGTCAGTATACATTGATAGATATATATAAATAAACAGTTAACATGTTCATCCTAGTGCAATTTTCATTCTGTCAGAACTACTCCTGATGTTTGGTAATTAAACTACTTTAGTTTAGTAGATTAACTAGTGCTTGTGTGGACACGTGAAAGCACACACGTGTGTCGATGGTCAGGAGACTTATTTTACTTACGTCGCATGACTGAGGAGTTTTATACGAAAGAGAGCAGAGAGAGAAAGAGTGAGGAAAAGAGAGACAGAAATTAAATTGGAAAACATCTGCTGTGCATTACAAGCCCATAGGGGGAAGCCTCTGACTCTTGCTCTGGGTCCTTCACACACACACACACCCACTTGCAATTCCGGACCTCATTTCCTGAGATTGGGTCTTTCAGTGTCGCAATTCACCACCAAGACTCTCACTCTCTCTCCATCTCACATTCACCTTTTCTTTTACATTGTTTTCATTCCATATACAAAATTCCCTTTGCCTTGATTTGCACCTCACATACATGATTTGCACCCCACATCCATGATTTGCACCTCACATCCATGATTTGCACCTCACATCCATGATTTGCACCTTACATCCATGATTTGCACCTCACATCCATGATTTGCACCTCACATCCATGATTTGCACCTCATATCCATGATTTGCACCTCACATCCATGATTTGCACCTCACATCCATGATTTGCACCTCACATCCATAATTTGCACCTCACATCCATGATTTGCACCTCACATCCATGATTTGCACCTCTTTACACCACAACATCTTGTCAAATTGTCTAATAGTCACAGAAACCGACAGACAACAAAAACCATTGGGTTACCTTTACTTAGCAGAACAATAAGACTTGCCAATATTTTGCAATGTCTTTCTACATTCCTTCTTACCTGCTGCTTCCCTAGCGTCACTAAGCTTCCCTAGAGTCACTAAGCTTCCCTAGCGTCGCACATGAGAGTGTGTGTGTTTGCGCCGTTTGTGTCAAGGTGGTAAACCAGACAACGGGATTGAGACCTTTTCCCCAGCTAACCCGAGTAATAAAAACAAACAAACGAAGGGACCTGCGTCATCCTCAGACATTGGAGCCACTTCAGAGTTGTGAGTTGGTAACACTTCACAACAGAAATGAATCTCTCTATTATTTCTCTGTCACAGGCAGTTGTTTTTCTCTCCCTGTCATCCCCGCCCTCTTTTCTCTTGTCTCTCCCCCAGCAACCTCTCTGGAAGCAAAAAAACACACTTCAAAACTATCCATTCAACAAGTTTACCGTTGGTCCTGGGGCTTCGGAGGGCATGGCGTCCGGAAGTGGCGTTTTTTAGTTTTTTTTATCTGCGCGTGATGGTGCAGGATTCCAGAGGGTTGAATGTTCCATGTGATTCAGCGTCCAACTATTAAAAGGGTTTTAAAAACAAATAAATACAGATCCTTCTTTCTCCACCTCGTGGGTCTCCGTTCTCCCTACTCCCCAACCCCCCTCCCTGTCTGCCCACCTTCCCCATTCACTTCTTCCAAAACAATCTTCTAGATCTGCATTTGATGTATGCTACGAGTTCACGGCGAGTTCAGGACGGATGAACAAGGTTTTCAAAAGCTTCCAATTATATTAAAGACACGAAATGAGATCACAGATGGATACAATTGCACACACACATGCACGCACTACCTTAGAAACTCCATCTCGCCCGATAACAAAGAGCATCCTTCAGCTTCACACAGTCCTTTTTGCACACTGGCTCCTTAATTGGGATCCAATTTATGACATCGCCAGCATCATGTGAGCCTGGGCACGATGATTGTCTCCCTGCCTTGAGGCTAAAGGGGATGGACTGAATTTTGTGAAGCTTCTACCGTCTCAGAGGAAAAGGGTAAGATTTTTTTTTTCGCATTTCATACCAATCTTGATAAATATTCATTGCTACAATATCCTAATATTGGTTTCCAGGGGTAGTTAAGACACTAGTAGTAAAGTGTTGTTTTTCCCCTAAATATAGTAAATTAGTTCTTAGTCCAAATTGGTCTGTTCATTTCAATTGTGTCCGTAAATCTTAGGGCAACATCTTTCAAAAAAGGGGTTTGGTTTTAAAATGAAAACCAAGAAAGAAATCACATTTGCTGCACAGAAAACCTAACTAATTTAAATACACATGTATTAAACAGACTGGTTTCGATTTTGTTCCTACAAAATGTGCCAACAAATGTACCTGTTCAATCTTCAAAATAATAAGACCCAGCTCCAGACAGATGGGTCTCAGGAGGATGTATTCTAAGAACAGTGGACAGACCAGGCAGCTAACTGGAGAAGCAAGAACATCAATGATAATGTTATATTCTACACAGAAGATAACATTATTACATAATCTTTCATGATGTATTTCCAATCTACGTCCTTCATAAAAATTAGTCCTAGAAAGTTTTCAATTATATCAACGGTTAAGAATATGACCATCAGTTGAAAACCTCAATTTTAACATAGTGGGGTCATTAACTTTTCAGGAACCCCATGTTTGGAGACAATTCTCCAAAAACGGAATGACAAACACAAACAGCACAAACTGTATTTCTCTTACCAAACGTCTCCATTGATGTTCTGGTGAAAAGGTTATGGGAAAAACATTTGTTGAAGTTGTTACAAGTAGTTACTGTGTACAGAAATAAACAGACAATACAATTGGTCAATTTATGCAAGATAGTCTGCCAAACAAAGTTCCACGGATAACATTCAAAATTCAAACATCCAAAAGAGAAACTTAACACAAAATGCATCCATATTCATCACAAGTATCTGCTAGCACAAAATAATAGTGATAGCGGTCATGTTTTTTGAACGCGTTCACATGACATGAAATCCATGTTGTGGCGCACACACACAGACACACACGGTTACCTCTACTAAAGAAAGGCATGGTGAACGATGTGTCAGAGCCTTTCTCCTCCACCACCTCTCTCCTCTGTCCTGGAGACCTCCTCCTCGTCCACCGCATTGCTCCTCTCCTACACTCTAATCAAGTTCGCACTTCTCTCCTTTGCTCTGTAAATCAACCTCACCCTCTGTTCTTTCCTCCCTTTATTTAGCTTTGTTCGTTCGATCTGCACTATTACTCCATTCCTTCTGCTCCAAGTCTGATCTCTCTCTTCCCTGTCTTGTGACTGTTACCAACGGTTTTCCTTCTTCCCCCTCAGCGTCCTAGAAGCAGTCGACCGCTCAGGCAAGGCTTCATAAACCAACAAGGTGTTTCTACGTATGCACCTTTCACATGTTCGTCTGTGTGGGTTCCGCATCTTTAAAATGTGTGTGTGTGATGTGTGATGTGTGTGCCCCCTCCCATCTCTTTATAATCATCATCCTCATCATCCTCACAGCCCTCCAGGCTGCAGTGGATTCTGCTGTGTCAGCCCTCTTGACTCACACACAAACACGCCCTGCTCTAGACTGGCCAGGGCTCACAATCACACACAAATAGAAAATGACTTAATTACACACTAAATATATATACATATACAAAAAACCCAGGTCCACACACACCAACAAATACTGTAATTGTACAGTCACATAGGAACACCGGCAGTAGAATCCATTAAACATCCCAAATACGAAATGACATCAACACCATAACACTGTTCCTTGTTACAAACAAAAAAATGCACCCAAGACCTAATATTTGGTTCCACGTCCTTTGGCAAAGATAACTACAGTTCTATGTTTTTTGCACTTCGCTTCTGGCAACATAGCCCACTGTTCAGCTGCAGACAGCTCCAGTGCTTCTATGTTTCACCCTAAACTAAAGATTTCAGATCAACATCAGTTTTTTTCATGGGATAAACACTTTGCAGGCCACATTACAACAACCCAATCATTCTTCTTTAGCCATTTTTTTGTGCTTTTCATATGTTTGGGGAAGTTCCTTCCAGAAGACCCACAAACTGACAGTGACTCACAATCAAGGTACCAGTGGGAACAAAGATCCCCCAAACTAGGATCAAACCAACAGGTAGGGTGTTAACGCGGTCTCTGGTCAAATGGGACTAAGCACACACTCCTGGTAACTGAGCCTGCCTGGGAAACACTGTAATTCCCTTACAGAAAGAAAGTGAAGCAAGGGACAATAAAAAAAAAAATGTGTCTGATTTCTGCCCCCTCTCCTGTCCTTTCATTGTCAAACTGCACATGCTGAAGGCGGAAAACAAAGTATAAATCAAACATCTAAGTTGATACCAGAAATATATCCAGGACCAACGGGTGTTTTGTTTTTAGTTGGGCAAGAAAAACCTAAAGTGTAAAGTGAAGAAAGAAAAATATTTACATGACTAGATGTAGAGCTTGGACTAACGCCACACACAAGCACTGACTCTGCTGATAACTTTCACAGAACGTCTTGCCTAGTAGGTCGGGGGGGCAATCCTAGTTTCACCACCGAAAGATATGAATACAAATGGCAAGGACAACTTTGTTGAGAGTGTGGCTGTGAACAAATGCACAGTCTGAAGCACACGCAACCACACAGCCACGCTCTACACTTTTCCGAACACATTCATCCTGCTCTCACACACATGCACACACACACACACGGACGCGTTGCTTACACACCGAGACAGACAAACAAACACACACACCCCATGTTTACTAACAACACCCCCACATGTCTATGCGCACTGGGCAGGGGAGGGTACAGAACACACAACTCGTCTGTGCGCCAGGATGCATGTGGCGGGTGGCAGAACTATTTGTTCTGTTATGGTGTCCTACCGCATAGCCAGACCCCTACAGAGACACGCACAAACACACACAGCCCCCACCGCATTCAACCTTGCCTCTCATGCCAACACATACTTTCGGCTTTCCCACAGTGCCGTGCAGCGGGGGGGGTGGGCTATGGCGCCCCTGACTCTCAGGCTCGGGCGACAACCCAGTATACTAAAATAGCATTTCCCACAGCTTTATTCTCCCTTGAACTGTCATATCACATGATCTCTCAGCATTTTAAGCAGAACACAATCAGGCATTCGAAAAATTGGAAAACCCCAAACGCAACACAGAAAACAATTTCCCATAATGCCACTCATCTTTCTCTCCCTATCACTCTTCCTCCCTTCATCCATCTGGAAATGATCGGCCCACCATTAAGACAACACCTGCACTTGGCCATTTTGTTGATCTTGACATTGGGCCATTGTCCAATTAGAATGGTCAATTTTCCAGCAAATAGCAGTGGTCCAGCTCCTGGCTGCAGCATGCCTGGAGTGGAATGGTGGATATCAGACATGGCTGAATCATGTACACGGGTCTCCTCGTGGTAAGTTGGGTGTCTGAGACTCATTTAAGGTTTCACCTTTGTTTGTTCAGTTTTGCACTACTAGTTATAGTCCAACAGCTTTGAGTTAGGTTCTGATTAATAAGGGGTCCATGGTAAATCCCTGGCCCAAAAACATTCAGAACCACCAATTTTGCAGACAAGCTTCTCCGGTGACTGGCGTAATGTGCCTTGCTCAAGGATGCAACAACTAATTGTTTCTTTACCTTGTTGACTCCCCGCACTATTTTGGTTACTTTCACAACTTTAAACAATAGGCTATTTACTGCCTATCTAACTAGAGGACGGATGCAGCTCACTGCCACACAATTTTGTGAAGTCGAAAATATGAAGGAAAAATCAAAGGGGGAGGACTAGAAGATGGATGACGAGTTGTGAGAGGATGAAAACTAAGATGAGAAGAGAAGCTGAAGAGTATGGGGGATGAAGTCTCCATGAGAGGCCAGGAGTGCCTTCCACCTACTTGCAATCCCACAATTCACCAAAGAATCTCTTTTGGCATTCTATGCATCTCCATGGAAACAGGTTTGAGGAGGCAGTCAGGTTGAACTGGCATGACATCAGTTAATTCCAATGTCCTGCCCCCTCAACCAAACTATCCCTGGCCATGTTCAAACAGGGTCGGAGCACACCTGGACGCAAGGTGTGAGAGGCTACAGCAAGTGGTAAAGGGAATAGACCCACACACTCTAACATGTACATTACACTCGCTCTCTCTCGCTCACACACAAACAAACATACACAAACACACAGAAAGAGATAGAGATACACACAGATAAACCGAGGGGGAGACATAAATACATTAAAACAAATACAAAGAAAGCTGCGGGGATCTGTTGGATATCTCACCATGGCAACCCAGTGGGCCAGTGTCTTTACGTGAGGCGGAGTCAGTGATATCTGAGATTTCATCTTCTGTTATAGTGAATGACCTCCACCCCCCCCACACACACACATTTCTCCCACCATCTTTCTGTCTTGTTCTCACACACTTTCTCAGGCAAAAATGAGAGTAAAAACACAACGCTACAATGGGTTAGTTTAGTTCCTCTGAGATGTCTGAATAATTCTGACTTCCTTTCGAGAGCTTGGAAGAGTACAGCTGATTGTGTAATATGTCATTAATTGATACTGTGTATCAAGGTCTGGTCAATCCGTTGAGCCCAGACGTGACTGATCTAAAAGACGTGATGAGCAGAACGGGGAGAGGTAAAGGAAGGATGAAAAGTCAAGAAACAGAGGCGAAGAAAGATATAGAAAGAAAGTGGGAGAAATAGGGAAAGAGAGCAAACAACATACACAGAGAAAAATAGAGGTGAAGAGAAAGACAGGGAAATAGAGAAAAAGAGTCTGTATAACAATCTGCCACGTGGGTTATATTTTCTGTACACTGGAATGTTGGGATTGTTACATGTTAAGGATTAAAGGCTGTATCGCTCTCAGCCCCTATCTCCTTTTCCATTTCTCTTCCTCTCTGCAAGACCCAACGGAAGTAAAGCCCCTCCTTTTTTCTTTCAATCTCCTCTATATCTCTTTTCAGCCTTTGCCGGTAATCGGACTCGCCTACAACTACATGACATGCAAGTATCATACTGCACACTGTTCTGTAACAGAAATGCAGTGAGCCTCAAATACCGTAGCAGCATACTAGGCAGTTGCGATCTCAGACTGTCTTCTAACGCACAATTGGGTGTACTACCACTTTAGGAACACACACAATTTGGAAAAGACCCTTCTTCAAAAAGGGCAGTACATTTAACTCAATTGAATCCTGAAATCAGTTCTCAATCTGGTATAGAACACATTCTTGAAAGTCTACAACCTACAAAACATTATATTTGGCCTACCATTTAGAATATCTTTGTCGCTTTTAGCCCATTTGCCTTTTCAATTTCATGAATTCTATTTTATGAATATGGCCCTGCTTCAATGGAGCAAGTCCCAACCGACTCAGGACAGTCAATGTGGAGATATGTCCTTTCAAAGCAAATCCCATGCCCTCCTAGATGCTTGCTGCTATCTCCAACAAGAAGTCCATACACACTACGGCCATCTAACTTGAGTTCCCTTGAGCTAACACACACCAAAGCCGCCACAAGGACTTTCTAGGGTGCAAGAGGCAAGGGAACCATATTCAATTACTAACCCCACAAATACGGACGTCTCAGGCCAATTGCATTGCCCTCCATAGGGACCCCTTCAATAACTGGCAAGCAGGATTCATACACTGGTCTTGCAATGACATAGCAAAGCAGAGAATGCACGGCTATTCTAACACGTCTTCTCTATCTTTCTATATATGTATAAAGGTGAATTGCTCTCTGTCTCTCTCTAAATCTAGCCCTCTCTCTCTGGATAGGAATCTGAACTCTGAGGATAGTATAAACAGAGGAGGCTTGACACTGGTATAAGCAGTAAAGCACACAAACACACAGTGTGCTAGCATCAGAGTGAACTAGGACAGCTGGAAGACCTGCAGAGGATAGGAAAGAGGGAAGAAAAGACAGTAGAGCTGTCCCTTTTGCACTGAGGAGTTGTGGAGCAGTTAAGATACTTGGATGGAAATGTTATTTGGCGCAGAGAGAGACATGAGCGTGAGGCCAACAGCATCGCTCAACAGGCCTTGTGAAACCCCAGTGCTGTTCGACACATGTTGCCTACGTCATTTCGCTAACACACATTGGGGCATACAGTGCATTTATGCAACAATTTGCATTGAGGCCAAAAAGTTTGTTTTTTTATTTGAAGGGATTTTAAAGGATTTTGAAATGTATTTTAACCCATTCCCTGACCTGCATCTTATCATTAGTTTTTCAGAAAGTTCCTTGGTGCTCTTAGTTGAGTTTGTTTTGCTAATCACTACCAGACAAAGTAAACCTAAAAAAGTGTATTATTTCAATGTAAATTCATGGAATTTAACACAGGTTAAGGCTGTGTTCTAAGACTTAATCATTATACAATATTTAGTGATTAAATGGGAGGATGTTCTGGAACAAGTCACTTCAAACATTGGCAAGTATTTTATAGCTCAAACCTGTGGAGCCAGTACCAGTTTTATGGTTTTCTGTAGAGACAAATGAGCCTGGTCGTTATGGCAGCAAGTCACCAAGTGACTTTTGTAGTGTTTTTAATTTTATGTGTAACGACACGGCTCTCCGCTGTTTGGCGGAGAGCCGGACCCGAACTGGACCACTATGACGCCTTCGTGAAAAAGTTTAGAGCGGTCTTTGACCATCCCCCGCAAGGTCGAGAGGCCGGTGAACGTCTGTTCACCCTACGCCAGGTTGGACGCAGCGTACAAGAGTTTGTATTGGAAATCCGGACTCTCGGGGAGGAGACCGGATGGTGCGAGAGGGCGCTCCGAGACGCGTTCATCTGCAGTCTTGATGCGGACGTGTGCCAGGAACTTGCGTGCCGTGATACCACCGCGTCGCTGGAGGAGCTCATCTCCATGGCCACTCGGCCTCCGCACCAAGACGGGACAGCGGGAGCCCACTCGTCACAGAAGAGATCCAGGAGAGGTCAGTGCAAACGAGGCCCCGCTATATCCAAGCAGGTGAGGCGATCTTTTGTTTGTGTGGGGGCCATCAGCTGACCATCTCCAAATTCCAGTTACTTTTCCTCAGTTCCCTACATTACACCGGTGCATCGCGTTCATTGACTCAGGGGCAACAGGCAATTACATAGATGCCGGGTTAGTTATCAAATTCCACATACCTTTGCTGCCTGTCTCACCACCCATTCCTATTCTCTCTGTTGATCAGCAGCCACTAGGTTTGGGTACGGTGAGCCAGGTTACCAAACCGTTGCGCATGCAGTGTGGCCTTCACGTAATTCTGGGCCTACCGTGGCTTGCACTGCATGATCCGTAATTTTCTTGGTCCCAGAAGGCCTGTCTGTTTGTGCCACTGCGGTGGAAAGTCCGCCCACTGCTTCCACCGTGCGCATTCCCTCTGAGTACCGGGACCTTGCCCGCGTCTTCACTAAGGCGCAGGCCAGGTTATTGGCCCCCCATCGGCCGCAGGATTGCGCGATTGATCTGCATTCTGGTTGTGCTCTACCTAGGGGCCGAGTATATCCCCTGTCTAGAACTGAGACGAAGACGATGTTCGCTTATGTCTCTGAGGCACTGGAACAGGGATATATTCGACCCTAAACGTCACCCGCCTCCTCTAGTTTCTCTTTCGTAAATAAGAAGGATGGAGGTTTACGCCCATGCATTGACTACAGAGCGCTGAATGATGTCACGGTGAAATACACCTACCCGTTGCCGTTGATCGGTCCGCTTACGGAGACAATGTGCGGTGTGCCTACTATTTAGTGCGTATCCGGGGGGGAGATGAGTGGAAGACTGTGTTTAGCACCACTTCCGGGCATTATGAGTATCTGGTGATGCCCTATGTTTTGATGAACGCTCCATCAGTCTTTCAATCCTTTGTCCATAACATTTTCCGGGAGAGATGGAAACCTCGCGCGCCAGGGACGTGCGCAATTGGCCTTCCCCTATCTCCATTAAAGAGGTCCAGAGATTCCTGGGTTTTGCCAATTACTACCATAGGTTTATCCGGGGTTTTGGCACTGTAGCATTGTTCGTGTTTGTCCTGTTTCCCATGTCCTGCGAATGCATCCCTCCCTAACTCCTTCCAGCTGATGCCTATTGACTAGGTATATAAGCCCTTTGTGTCTTGTCTCTGCGTTCGTTATTGTCATCTGTTGCTTGTGTCACGCATTGCGCTGTGTTGTGCTTACTTCGAGAACTTGTCTCTCTCGTGCATTGCACGTGTTTATTTTACTCGCGTAGAGTACGCATTAGTTGCTATTTGTCAAGGTGCAAATAAAACCTTGTTTGATTTGGCAAACCTGCATTTGGTTCCTTCCGTCACTGAGCATCACACATTGACTTGTGTGTGATTTTGAAGGTGGAAGGGACCGTTTTTGCAGTGGGAAAGATTTGAACCCATGCCACTTGCTGAACAATTCAAACCAAGTGTTTAATTAAGTGTAGATTGACCAAATGGGCTTTAATTTCTACTGTACATCACTACAGTGTTTCTGTTTCATTTATTTGCACATTCTTTCCTAGATTGATAAAGATTTGTTTTCCTTCAAGACAATGTGTCCCTTTAAATCGAAGACCTTTCAAAACAATTTTACTGCCATGAACTTTATGGACACATCATTAGCCAATAATCTGATGATGAATAAGCATTAAAATTAAAATCAGATTTTTTTTTAATTCTCACCACCCCTTCTACCCGACCCTCCCCCTCCTCACCGTTTCCTCACCCGAGTTATTAAATGTCCTTTCAAACTGCTTGTCTTCTTCCTCTGGGGAACTGACCTTACAATGAAAGAGGTCTAATTCCATTCAATCCGGAGTCCCAAATTACGCCCTTATCCTTTCGTGGTGCCCTTCTTGTGACCAGGCAAGATAGGGCTCTAGCCTAAACTAGTATACCATGTAGGGAATAAGGCGCCAGTTAAGACTCATATCTACAGTAGTTGCGTAAACCTGCTTCTCTCTCTGTTGTATTGTCAGGAAACATGGAAGTACACACAAGGACACACACAGCTAGATCGGCTCTAGGGAATCATTAGGAGAGGATGACACTCCCAAAACTTGTTGCACAAACGCTGCTTCATACAGATTGACAAATCACTTTCTACCTTTTTTTACTGTTCTTTGGAGAGGAAGATGAGTGTGACTAACAAAAAACACACACACCCACAAGTCAGAAGAGAACAGGGTCCTGTAAAATTAAAACAGACAAACAGAGACACCCGGGCGAAACCGTGGCAGTGGGACGCTTGGCCGAACACTTGCTACGGCTGTGTCTTGGCCTAGTCCACAGCTGGACTGTCACCGGGGGGGACAAACCGAGTCAAAAAGTGAAGGGGGAAAAAATAACATGATTTGAAAAAGTTACGTAGATAGAGAAAGAAGGCTGGGCTCGGGGCCAAGGCAGGAAGTGGTTAATCGTATTTTCTTCTTCTGTGTTTTCACCTGAACCTATCTTCCCCTACAGGTCTCCTTTTTCCAATTCTGAACTCTCCTCTCTCACATTCTCTCCCTCGTTCATTCCCTCTCTCTCCATTTCTCATTTCCCCCTCAACCTAACTGAACAGAAACTTTCACTCTTTCACTCACTCTCTTTCTAACCCTTCTAATCACAACTCCTTTGAATTCTCTGTCTCCTCCCCCCCATCTTTGTACAAACCACCTCTCTTAAAGAATCATGACTCCACCTCATCAAATGTACTGCTGCTGCATATGAGTTTGAATCTGGCCTATGGCTCTTTCAGCAGGAGATCTCTCCTCTCTCTTCCTTGTCCAATAAAAGTTACATTTAAAATAACATTTCACAGTTTGAAGCGAATCAGATATGAGATTTTGTGAAAATTGTCAATAACGTTTGGTAGGCAACCTAGTTAACTGTCCCACTCACAGACGGCAATGAGAACAGAGATAAAGGGTGACCTGATCACCATGCCACCTGGCCGTCAAAATAATCAGAGAGATAACTGATGCATACAGTTTGTGGTCCAGCCTATGTGGGGAATTCTGGGAATGAGAGTGGAGAGACACGCACGAAGAGGAAATTGAAGAGAGGCAATAAGGATGTAAAGAAAAGATGAAGATAGCATTGGTCAACTTGGGACAGTATTTAGCCCTCATTGTACAGTATTTAGCACTCATTGGAGAGTAAGCTTGACCCTCACGACTCAAACCTTCTCCAACTTTGTCATCAACTCTGCTAGGAGAGATAGAAGAAAGAGTAATAAAGAAAGAGAGACTATAGAGAGATATACAGCATGAGAGGATGGGAAGGGAAAAGGGACATAGGGAGAGAGAGAAATCCTCTACATCCCTAACCAGCTCTGCTCTACGCACTAAACTACATCACTGCACACTTGTTTGAATTAGTTATTGAAGGGTTTAATTAGCCCCTACACCCTTGATTATTTTTGGGTAGGCCAGGGGTGAAGGAGAAGAGGTCCATTTGGGATACAACAATCAAGAGGTCAGAGATGTTCACAGGATGAACAAGACTGTCAGTTTGCACTATTGCCCTTGGCGACTGATTTCCAGTAACAATGGAAACACACAAACATACGCAAACTCTCATACGGACTAGCAAGAGGTCAAAGAGCAACAGAGCAAGTAACAGCTAAGATAAGGAAAAGGAAAGTGTTACTCATCATTAGTTGACTTTCCAGCACAGAAACCATGTGACCGCTGTCTCAACATCCACTGCAAAACTTCTACTTTGTGTGTGTGTGTGTGTGTAGGCTGTTTTTACTGCGGAAACAAAAGTGTATGAAACAAAGAGCCACAGGGTTCTTGTCACAGGTTATGTCTCCGTCACCCAAAGGTTCAGTGACACGTAGCTTAACTTCCACATGTCTTGTACTTCAACTCAATGGTATTTTTTTTTTGTACTTTTGCACAGCTCCTCTGCCGTAACAACGGACATAACAACTTAGTGAGTCACTCCTGTGTTGCAACTGAGTTGCCATAGCACCTCTGTGCTATGCTAGCCCCACATCAGCATCATATCAACACAGCAGCCTAGGTTATAACTGCAATAACGACTGTGGTTCCATTATCCAACCGAAGGCTGCAGAACCTCAATATCTTTCTCAAAGAAAAACATGAATTTATTTCCTTTACCATGTGACATTTTAATTATTTATGTCATTTATTTAGTTGTGTCATATCATTATGTGTTATATTTTGACCACAGAGAGTAATTCAGGACTGTTCAAATCCATATGAAGAGCTTCAGTCAGTAGGTTGCTATGGTCAGCATTTCACCTCGGTTTGGAAACAAGCATGCACACCAATATGTCTATGAACTTCAGAAGAGCTACTGAAACTTCAATACTTGCCATCTTATTGACTGAGTGATGTGACTGGGTCATAGGAGATATCATAGTCCTGTGTGAAATCCAGCCATATTGTCCTGTCGACATCCGTAATTATGGAGCGGGCATACATCTCAAGTGAGTTGAGTTCAAACGAGACAGGTGGCATCATGACAACATTGTGGCAGTGGCACGTGCAGTGTTTCAAAAGGCCGAGATGTTTAGTGTGTAGCATACCGAACAATAACACTACTGTTCCGGGCGTTACAAACACAAGGCAAGACACACAGATGTATAGAGTTAATTTGCAATAGGCAATGAAAGCTGCAGAACAGCAAGACACATATGCAACGAGCGAAGAAGTAGCCTATGATGCACATTTTTACATTGTCTTGACATTGTCAATTACTGCAACCCATTGATTCAGGTTACTCAAACAGTACAGCAACAATTTTGAGTCTCTCCCTGTTAACTTAAAGTTTAACTTAAAGAGTTGTAAACTCACTCCTATAAGACAATAACATTGTTTTCTTACTCTTTGGCGGTGGCTTGCAGGCGAGCGCAGTGACGTGCCGTTGTAAACTAATCACCTTGCCCTCGAGCGTTTCCGAACGGAGACATATAGACACGAGCTCGCCCTCGAGATCTTCCAAGATGCTGACGGACTGCCGGGATAAATCCGAGAGCTGTCGGAGCACGGAGCACAGGGTGAACCCGCAGACGTCCACTAGGTCCCCGAAAACCGCACTTTGCCTCTTCGTGTCGTTTTTACAGACATCCTTGGGAACTATTGTGCGCTTGCAGAATGGCATTTTCCCCCAAAACGAGCAAACGACTTTACTCCCTCTTTTCTCGAAAAAGAAATGTATAACCCATGCGACAAACTCTGTCCCTGTTGTTCTTGAAAAACATTGATCTACAGTGCGTTTACTCTTTGCATTGCTAAGAACTGTCCACCGCGAGGTGCTCTCCTCCGCGCAACAGTAGGGTCGCCTAAATATAGGCTGGTCTTCCCAAACCGAAACCTGCAGAGCGGGTAGGAGGAGGAATCCAGCATCAAGCCTCAAACCCCCTTGTCTGATCAGCGGGCAGTAAGACGTCACCCGGACCCTGCACTTGACAGAGACATAAACAGGAACTTAAGGTTTATGATATACGGGTTATTTGACTGGTTGAATAGCCTAAACATTATAAGCGTCTTTTTAATTCATATGAATCACGAATCAGCCAAAAATCCACAATTATTGGCCTACGTGCACGTTCGTCCTTTTTGTGCCCTCCAATAGACCTTATCATCCTTTTGTAGATATGCCCCTCTATGCTATAATATTCAATTGGGCCTGTTTTCCATGTTTCAAGAAAACAGAAAGAATGACAAAATCGTTACACACCGAGTTACACAACTCCTTATTGTCACTTGTTACATTTCCACCCAAGCGCATGCGGATACGCAGTCGAAGATGCACAATCCCCCCCCCCCCCCCCC
>JACXGK010000666.1:0-15026 GCA_016801125.1 Novumbra hubbsi
AAACAATAAACCACACCGGGTGTGGCTAGAAATGAACCTAAGTAGGCTCCCCAATCAGAGTCAACTGAATGCAGCTGCTCTGACTGGGGAGCCCACAATGGCATGGAGATGGCTAGAGGCCTCTCCATGTGCCATGCCCTGAATGGGAGCCCCAAAGCATAGAGATGGCTAGGGGCCCGCATCCAGGACATGACACAATTAACCATGTATTGACCACAACGCGCAACATTCGGTTATGTTAGCACCGTGCGATTGAGTTCGAGTCATGGCAAGACGACCTAACAAAACCATTGATGTATTCTTAAAAGTTCCTCAAGTGACAGTTCTATCTATAGCCAAAGCCAAGGTGGAGGTGCTACATCAGTTTGCAATAATGAAGCAAATACTGCTGTTGCCAATGAAGCAATGAAACATTGGCACCTTTGGTGGGATTAACGGTGACCAGGCGGAGATGCATGCTTACAACCTGCCCTTGCCGAGCCATATGTAAGGGTTCCTTGTCTTGGTCCAGAGAACGCCCTTCAGAATATATCTTCTGGGCCATATCAATTGGTTTCCAAGTAAAGGCCACAACAAAAGATGAGGTGCCAGTGCGTACGTTTCGAAAGGTGTGGTATAGCTAATTTACTGTCTTAGAATATAGTGTTTGTGATGGCCGAGCATTCTGTTTTCCTTGCCTAGCATTATCACATGGAGCAAGCATTTAGGAAGCAAACATTTTCAAGCATGGCATAAAGCAACTTCATAATAGTAAACAACCTCACCATATGGATGCAACTGCTAAGTGGCGAGGATATGTGCAGTCTCTTCAGAAGGGCAGCGTAGCGGCACAGATACACAGCAGTGAAAGAGAATAAAGACTACCTCACAACTGTAACTAAGAGTATTTGGTTCAGTGCTACTAATGTTTAGATACATTTAGTTTTTCAACAATGCTGTCTCTGTAACGGTCTGTCGTCAAAGCAGTTTACGACTGAATTGAATGTGTTGAAATGGACTGCTAACTGGCAAATTACCAAAGAGTGTCGGTGCCGTGGTGTCGTGTTGCAAGTCACGTCAATTTGGCTGATGGACAAGCGTTGCCTATCCATGCTTAAAGTTGACACTGTTGCGGATGAGCTTTGTTTGTAGCTTTCAATTTTCAATTAACTTTGTGTGTTGAGCCTTCTGGCGCCACGAGTTGCAGAGGAATCACACAGGTGTGTGCCACTCACAAAAGAAGAGAAGTCTAGTGGCTTTAAAATCTAACGTTTTACCAGTCTATCATCTTCTGATGACCTTTTTTGGTTCCAACCATTTACTGACTCTCCATATCTTCAGAGGATGCAGCATTTAGAGACGTTCTCTAAGTTGTCTGCCCTGTTTGTTTTTAACTCTTGAAAAGTGCTTTGAGATTTTATGGAAAGTGCAATATCAGTTAAATTAGACAGTATACTCAAATATTGCATAGGCTGTACATTTTCAGTCTATTAAAATTGACTATCATTGTATCAATTTCTTCTTACATTTATTTACTTGGGGGCAAACAGTGGAGTTGCCCGAAGTGAGATTTCATTGTATAGCTACTGCTTCTCAAACTGCTTCTTTGACTAAGTAAGTCTTATGTTCGAAGTCAGTGCCATTTCATTGTCACTGCATAAACACTACTGTAGCTAGCTAGCATTACTTGCAAACTTCAGTTCTGGCAGCCATTTAGATGGCCTCATTCTGGAAAATTTGTTTACTTAAATTGCTAGATGTTCAGTGTGGCTAGCTACCATTCGGCAAATGTGGCTATGTTTTTTACCCCCCAAACTTTTTATATTTCCTAAACCTTGCAACGAATCCTTCCACAAAACAATAGCAATGCAATCATTTTTATACCTGTCATGTCTCTGTAGTGCATGAACTGTAGGAGGAGTTGGGGTGGCTATAATAATAAATAAATAATAAATATGTGAGATTACATTAAGTGGGGGGCACCCTTACTTAATAAATACATAGTTTTAGCTTTCATCCTAGCCTGTTATCGGATGCATTGTCTAGCCACTTCTCTCTCGTTACGTAAGTGCTGCCTGAGTTCGGATTGAAGTGAAGGTCATACTCTGTCCTCTGTTTTTGTAATACCAGCTTGCAATGCAAACTCCCCCCATGAAACTCACAGTGACATGTTGATGGATACTGCGAGAGTTATATATGGTATATATAATCATATTATTTTGGTTATAACCAATATTAGAAGCTATTTCTTGTGTAGAGGATTAGGCCCAACACAATATTGCGGGATATAAAACATTTCTTTTTTGCATGCTTGGCAATATAATCTTACAAGTAGTCTGGTCACCTGCTGTTCCAGGAGCTGGTTAAAAGTCAGTGCCTGTACTTTTATATGCATGTCATTTTGGCTTAGGGGGCTGAGTTTCAACCCGGAAATAGCTTAGGAGGCAGTGAGGTTAGTCTTCTACCCTAAGAATGGTGCTTGTGTCAGGGGTTGTGTTTCTTTTCCTTCATTGTGCACAGAGATGATAAGCCTAGAATTGAGTATATCTTCAGCTTCTGTCAGGATTGAGCACATCTCTCCCAAGATCCCTCTTAAGTGAGGTTTTTACTCCCAGAATCTGTTCCACCAGGTTGCTCAACATTTAGGTGATGCCCCTTTTTGAAGAACAACTCCCAAGAGTTTGGGATTGCTTTCCCCAGCTCCGTCATGTCCCGATCAGCTTAGATTACTTTGCATAATCCTCTTCATGAGATGGATCTTTTTCAGAGCTGGAATGAAACAGGAATGTCTTTGGTGACTGATCTAAGACCAGTTCCAAAGTGCAGTGCTTGATTACGGAACCTTTTCGCATTAACATTAAGAGTGGTTCTGCAAAATCCACAACTCTGACTTCAGGTTTTTTGTCTCTTGGTAAACACGAAGTGACCTGATATCTACCTGTTGCCTTGAATCTATAGCAGTTTAATGCATTTTCTATGATTCTCTTGACTAGCTGTATACCATGCAACTATATCTTAGCTTGATACTATAGTATCTCTCACATTGCATTACATTTTCATCATGGTAATTGTAGCAAGTAATTGGGGCATGCAACAAAGCTCAAGAGCTTGGGTTGGTGCACCAAAGCTGTTATTGATGGAAAGTATGTAAAAGCATGACTTGACCTGCCTTTGGTCTCTCTGATAAGGGGTAGTGGTGTGGCACAAGTATTTTTGCTAGAAAAAGAGAAACACATCACAGTTTCAGTCTCAAAGTGTTTCTATTCGCTCCTACGGGTTGCATCTAATCTCCCTCTGAAATTGCTACCCTGTTGTTCCCCATTAGGGGCAGATGCGCAGATCCCCTGTACAATCCAAAACATTCCGTACGGTCCCTGTGCTCCCCATCGGGTATCTTTGTCCAGCACGGAATGTTCCAGGATTCTTCCGGTGCACACTCTCCATGGTGCTGGAACTTTGTGGGCCGCAGTGTTACCTAGCATGGGCAAGCTGCTGATGTACCTACCGTGCCATATAATGCAGCAGTATTTTTGTGCACTTGTGTTAGCTGGGCATAACTCAGACAGCTCTCTGATCGTCAGGCTCTGTTGTGGCATTACTCAAATGTTTTTTCAGACCTGGGAGCTGGACTTGAGTTCTTCGTTAGTTGTGTCTGGATTGTCATCCAGATGTGGTTCTGTCCGGATAGCTAATTCATTGTCAGGTTCTAAACCTACTGTTCGTTTGTCAGGAAATCATCTGTCGGTTTCCTATTTGGTCAAGGGAAAGGATCTGTGTCACAATGTTTGAAGCAAACTGCATCAATTTTGGATTGAAGGTCTGTTCACATTTTGGGATGTGTTGATCCATTTTTAGTGTGAGCATCAGGATGTTTTGTGGTCTTGCTCCAATAATTTTATTTGTGATGGACAACACTGTACTAGGGTGATACCAGGCTTGTCATTGCATCACTGTTTTGTGTTTCACCTTGAAGGTACAAAAACCTCACTTGTGATGCCCCTTTGTAAAAACAACCCCCACGTGTTTGGGATTGATTCCCACTGCTCCATTATGTCCTGATCAGCTTCTGATCAGATCACACAGAGCTGAAGTCCGATTGGGTGATAACTCTTTGTCCCAGCCAAGTTTACTCTCCCAAATTGACTAAAACAGGCACTTGATCCTAATGTTTAAAGGATTTTGGAACGATAACTACCAACTTCTCTTTAATTTCTTTTTTTAGTCTGTCAGTGAGACAATTCTTGTTGTTTTTTGTCACTTTTCTAGCATTTTCTGCTCTACCTTAACAAGTCCTTTGTCAGTCTTTTCTGTAGATCTTCAGTTTTTGCTAATTCTGTCTATGGCTTTTGTTCTCTAAAACCAGTTCAAAGCCTCAAATTCCTATGGTTTGTGATACCTGTAGACCCTAGCTCTTAGAATATTTGTAGTAGCTTTGATATAGTGGAACAAGGATGCATGTTGCCTCTGGTTTATGGACACCGGTCCTTGAACCAGGATATGGCGGTGTCTTAAGAAACGGGGTCCTTTTTGTTGGTTTTGTGACCTTGTAATTTGTAATGTTCTCTCTAGGCTCTGAACTGCCTCGTCCTTGAGGGGCCCAGCCAGAGCCCAGACTTGAACCACATTGAGCATCTCTGGAGAGATCTGAAAATGGCTGTGCAACAACGCTCCTCATCCAACCTGATGGAGCTTAAAAGTTCCAGCAAAGAAGAATGGGAGAAACTTCCCAAACATAGGTGTGCCAAGCTTGTAGCATCATACTCAAAAATACTTGAGGCTGTAATTGCTGCCAAATGTGCTTGAACAAAGTATTGAGCAAAGGCTGTGAATACTTGTCGTTCATTATTTTTCCAAATCCATTTCAAAATATTAGAAATAATTTTTCACTTTGTCATTATTGGGTATTGTGTGTACAATTTTGAGGAAAAAAATGAATTTAATCCATTTTGGAATAAGGCTGTTACATAACGGTAGCCCCACGGAACACATAAATGTGGAAACGTGAAGCGCTGTATCTCGTGATGCACTGTATCTCCAGTACTTCTCCATGTACTTACGTACATTTCTGTTAACAAACTCTGTATTTGAGTATCACATTCGTTATATAGCTGCCTCAAGGAATGTATGTCTGCGGACGACATGTGAGGACCTGTCACAAGATCCTTCCATCTGGATCTACTCGTGAGCAGAGTGATGGAATCATCATAGTTGATGCCTGTTAACATCAGTCCTGCTACTGCCTTTGCTGCTACCCGAAGAGATACATTTTAATATACATTATTTTCCCTCTACTACACAATCCTCAAAAGCAACTGCCATATAAGTACAGCTACACCAAATGCGTCCTTAATAAGCGTTGTCTTTTTGAGATTTGTTTGAGTTTGCAATACTTTCACACACGGATTGTTTTTGTACAAGACTCCCTGTAATGTTCTGGGCTTGCAATCACCTCCTTCCTCTTACTAAATTGAATTATGTATTATCCTATACTTTTACCAAATATATCTGCATGTGTGTACTGTAATGGGGATAGGAACAGGGAACGAACACAGGGGGCCCGAAGGGTGTTTTATTACTGAAACAGAAGGGTGAGTGGAGAGAGAAAAATTCTCCCATTTCTGGCAAGGCCATTCCTACTCTGGGGCACCTTCCCAATGGGGGGGTTTTGTCGAATGGGTACTGGTGGTCGTAGCTTTGGTGGTTGGTCTGGCACCTACCATCTCCTGGCTGTCTTCCAGTATCTCAGTCTTCAGCCTTGTTTGGTCCGTCATTGCTCCTGCTACTTTTGGCCTCCCCACGAGCTGCTCCCTTGGAGCTTTAGATGCCTCCCTGACAAGGTCCCAAAAGGAGGCAGGTGTGTAGGTTTGAGGCTGGCCAAGCTGGCTGCCCCCAGAAGATTCCTTGAAGCTACAAGCCTTTTCCTGGTGGGGGCATTGGTGCAACGCTGATTACCTTCACTGTTGACTGGAGAGGTAAGGCCACAATGGACAATCTCTTGATAGAAGCAGAAATTCAATTAAAGAGTGAATACGGCAAAACATTGCACATTTCTTTCTAGACTCCAAATGATCACCTGAGAACAACAAATACAGTTGTTTTTATGTTCAAAATGTATAATCTTTCAGTCATAATTACTTCTTTTTGTTAGTAGACAATAAAAATGAATGTGGGGATAGGGGAATACAATTTTTGGGTTTCAATACATTTTCTGAGATTCGTTTTTGTTGTTGTGCATGTTTGCTTACTGTGTGTAAATGAAGGCTGAACAATTTGATGCATTTTCAGTTCCGCTTGTAAGGCAGCAGAAGGTGAACATTTTGAAAGGGAGCGGTGACTTTGTACACCCTCTGTATGTAGTTACAAGGTAGGACACAGGGAATGGACACATCATAGGTGTTTAAGGCCCTGGAGAGCTTTTTATGAACTTTGGTGACAGAGAAGTAGAGGGGAAAATCGATCACCTGGAGTGGCTGGTTCATCTTGTTGGCTGCACCCACCATCCACATCGCTGGGGTAGTACCAGGGAGGCTTGGCTGGGCATCGTACTCCTCTTTCCTTCAGCATTTTCTCCAGATTAGTCCCAAACCCGATATATTTTACCCAGGTGAGATCCCAATGAGAGCCACATGAGTAGTGACGGGGCTGGCACCTCCGACAGACTCCGGAATGCACTCTTTGGTGTTAGTATAATGATGATGCAGGAGCATGTTCCATACATTCATTTATTATTGTTAAAATGATTCGTTTTTTACACCAATCTACACACAATACAGCATAATGATGTAGCTAAAAGTGAAATATGTGCTTATTTATTGATTATATTGAGTCAATATTTACTGTATTGTGGTTTAAAAACACCTGCTAATTCAGTGTCATACCAAGCAAGGGGATACAAATATATATATATATATATATGTTCTAGAAGACTCCAGAGGCAGCCAGCTGGGCCAGCCTCGCCCCTTCACAGCTGCATCCCATCGGGACCTAGTCCGGGTAGGTACATAAGGGCCCCTCAAGAACAGTCTGGGAAAGTAGAAACAAATGGACACATCTGTGTCAAACATGCTGCCCTGAATACTGCTCTGCCCTGCCCCAAAGATTGCAGTAGTGGGACAAAGAGTCAATCAGTAGCGTATTATATGTTAAAAGGTGGCTAAAATTAACCTAGTTTTACACAGGGTGCCTTTTTTTCAACAGACAGGCGGTTTTGGAAATTAAATGATACCTAGGTTCGGACAGCACTACACCAAAGTTTATAGCTATGAAAAACGGTGATCACATACTGAGTAATTCTTCCAAATAACTACTGTAGATGTATTACTGAATCCAAGTTCATCTAGCCAGCCTAGTGCATAATTATAATGTACAGACATAGTTGCTCTGTTTAACTTTTTTTTAACAGGAATACTATTCACACAGTATGAGCACATTTGTGTTTACAGCAGTAACCATCTGGATGTTATTTATTGCAATAATGAATTACATACAAAATAATGAGCGGTTCTTTGTCATTTACTATTATTTAAAACTAAAATTATAAAATTAATTATATGAAATGAAATACCCACATGCATTAACAAGTAACAATATAGATATATTTAGGATGTGATATATTTTTTTCCTTTATTGATTTATCATGTCTCCACTATTATACTAAATTCAATTCAATAATTTGAACATGCTGTGCAGATAGAACCCTCTTGTTTCAAGTTCTAGAATTGTTACACTGGGTTCAAAATCCTTGTTACTCAATGTTAGAATTGTTACATTGGGTTCAAAATCCATGTTACTCAATGTTAGAAGTGTTACATTGGGTTCAAAATCCTTGTTACTCAATGTTAGAATTGTTACACTGGGTTCAAAATCCTTGTTACTCAATGTTAGAATTGTTACATTGGGTTCAAAATCTTTGTTACTCAATGTTAGAATTGTTACATTGGGTTCAAAATCCTTGTTACTCAATGTTAGCTAAACCAAACTAATGTTCTGGCTAAGATGCTGCTAGTTTCCCAGAGAAAACAATAAATTGTGTTACATTATTTTAATGTGTTATTTAATGTGTTATTTCAAATTAATCGTTAACTCCCCTTCTGCCCTAATATGTATATATATTATACTTTATAATACATAGCAACCTTCACTAGGAAATAATGTACAAGCTTCAATGTCGTTTAAGGGCATTTAATTTAATTTGGTGGCTGTCCACTGGCATCCTTGATTAAGTTGCACCACAAAGTAATGTAATAGAACCCCCAATGTTTTATTATTGTTTATCTTTAATTATGTTCTCTTTGTGTATTCTCTGGTTAGAATAGAAATGTCTTCACCAACGGGGAATGTGATTATTGTCAATCAGAAAGTGATACAACTGCAAATGAACATCCGATCAACAACTGCAAACTCAAAAAGTTGGACCAAGTGAGTCAGGGTACTGCTCGCCCATGTGTTTTTATTGTGGTTGCATGTGAAATGCTACGCAGAAAGCATTTACAGTGCTCCTGTGCCATTTGAAATTGATAGAAAGATCCTTTGAATAATCATGGAGTCATATGCGATACATGACATATGGGCACATTTGACATGAAACTTGAGGCACAGCTAACAGAATAAACCCGGAGGTTGTAGGTTTTAGTATCCTTTCTCTTGTAGCCAAGAGGACTGATTCAAAACATGTGAATTGATAGTAGCTCTATCATAAAAGGTCTCAGATGATCGTCCTGGGCATCATTGTAAGTGCACGGTTGGAATATGAGAAAAGTGAGCAGCTAGCCGATTGAGTGTACAGGTACAGCATGAACATCAGGTCTGAGCACAGGTTTCACAGTACCGTGTGGCCTGAATGTGTTATTCCTGTGACAAATTGATTCAATTTACTGAACATTAATTCAGCCGTCTTGGTACCCCGCTGAGTTTGTCTTTAAGCTTGTGGTATATCTTAAAAAAAAATACATCACCCACTGTTTGCTCACAGGCTATTAAGGATTGTTTTATGGATTTCTCATGTTCACAACCGCACGATGGAATTTGGATTTCATTTGAAGTTTAGAGCAATTGTGGTAAAATAATGACTATGTCATATTGATGTCCGACTGAGCAGTGAGCAAACTTCCTCATTCAAGAAATAGATTTTTATTCTGGCCAGATTACGAAATATGTTAATGCTTACTGACAGATCCATTTAACATTTAAAACATTTAACATCGAATGCAGTTACCAATTAAGCCCCGTCTAAGAGAAAGACATTATACTCTATACATTTCACATTTTAAGCCCTTATGGTCACCGGACAGCCAGCCATCTACATCCATTTGCCAGTTTATTCATCTTTTATTTGTCATTTAGTCTGGGTGGGTATGTTTAATTTGACGGAAGTCATTATCTGACTTTAGGCTCAAGCTTGTGGACTGATAGGCCGGTGGCCTGGCTGGTCCCGGAAAGAATCACAGTCCTAATTAACATTGTTCTGGCTTCCATTCCATGCTTATACTACTGTGCATGTTCAGGACAAAGAGGGTCATTCAGGGTGTAGGCCTACATTTTGGCAAGCCATTTAGTCCAGCTCTAACCCTGGGGGGCATCTAGCGAAAACGTCAACCTGGATAAATAGGGCCATTCACTAATGAGGTTGCATAAAACGCATTGGTGTTATGTAGCTTTTTGATTTACTAATTTGTAACAAAGTATGGCAAAACTATTTAAATGTGATTAATCATTTTGTAAAGTCTTGTACTGTATCTGTAACATGTATGTATCTCCTGTTTGGCTGTCAGCTTTATTTGCCCTCAACATGAAGAAAGACTGCTGAAATGATGATACATCCCATTAAAAGAGATTTGAAAATGAACACAGCACCATTTGAATAAAACATTAGAAATGTGAATACTATTTGTCCAGGCTATCTGGGGGTACCGTTACGTGGTGCGGTAAGGAATGTAGCGATAACACGGTACGGTATGTTCACAGAGTAGCGAGGGCCTCCGAAGGCTCAGGAGTGATATGTGGTGACAGTGCAGTGCCAGGCCGTCGACACAGCCATCGTCTCCTGGGGACTGGGGGCGGGAGAGCCTGGGGCCTGATTATTTACAGGCCTGTGCTGCCTTCCTGCCAGCCTGCGTGCCTGGCTCCCACCCAAGGACGCGTTCCAAATGTCGCTCTATCTCCTACAGTGTTGCCCCTCTTTTGACCAGTCCCCTATGTAGTACACTTTGCAGGGCACGCGGATGCTATTTGGAACATACTTCACACCAAATGTTCTGTGAGGACACCGGAAGATTTTTTCTTTTCTTTTTTTTTTCTTTTCAGCAATGCCCTTAATTAGATCAGAGCTATAATTTATTAATGGCCAAGCCTATGCCATCTAGTTTGCTGCATGAGTTTTAATGGCTGATGTTATCAAAAGACCAAAATGACCTGTAGGATACCTCATTCCGTCGGGAAAGGGGATGTAGATGAAAACTGATGAAGTGGCATTTACTGTGAAATATTGTAGATGGCAAACGTACCTTTGTGTTCACACTCATTTGTAAACCTTTTTGGTCATTGCTTGTATTGATTTGGGTTGTGTATTGTCCAAGTTTTGCCCAAGTTCCAATAGACATCTGTTAAATATCTATCAAATCTCTATCATTTTACAGTGAAACTCTTATTGCCTGGGATAGACATATTTTTTGTAGCTCTGTTGTAGCCATCTCTAAATTAAATAATTCAATGAAAAGCTGAGATATGAAGTCCAGTGCACCAGCTAAGATATTAATGACAACACTACATATTGGGACGGGTTGTATTTAAAATACTCACATGCTTTCAAAGATTCAAAACCTTAAAAGAGCATACTTAATAACTTAAAATGAGCTCCAAAAATTGGAAAAGGTTTATTCGGTGAACTGAAGAAAACCCTAATAATTTACTGACAGGGGGAATATCAATTTTTTCATACACTGAGAAAGACATGGGGAGAAGATAGGTCTTCAAAAATGATCTTTTAATGCTGCGTGTTGCAGCATCACCAGTCACTGATGGATCGGTCTGTGCAACCAAATGAGACATGACATTCTCTTGACAGCCCTGCATACTTGTTCAGATACATTATTTATAACCAGCTCTGGCTAAGTATGTCAGACTGGAATTTAATTGTCAAAGTCTCATTAGGGCTAAAGGGCATTTTCCTGTCATTCATTTTGCTAAATTGTGTGTACCCTTCTCAGGATGATAGTCAACACTTGTGTATTGCCTTTCACTAGGAGAAGAATGGTTTTACATACTTTTGGATAGCATTTGAAGGCTTTTACATTGATTTTTACTGGACATAATTTCTAAATGTGTTCAGGCAAATCTGTTTTGTTTAATGTATACTACCGTTCAAAAGTTAGAGTGGTTTATGATTTTAAAAGGCTAATTTATCACTCACATTTTTTTTTCGCTATTATGTTAGCACAGCTGAATACTGTTGTGCTGATTAGAAAAGCAATAAATATGGCCTTTAGACTAATTTAGCATCTAAGGTATCAGCTATTGTGGATTTGATTACAGGCTCAAAATGTCCAGTCAAGTTTCTTCTCGAAGTCACCTGGCTAGTCTCATTCTCAGAAATGATTGCTATTCCTTGTGAGAAATTGCGAAGAAACTGAAGATCTCGTATATCGCCAGGTACTAATCCCTTCACAATAAACCGCAAACTGTCTCTAACCTGAATAGAAAGAGGAAGGGAGGTCCTGATGCACAATTGAGCAAGAGAACAAATACATCTAATTTGGGAAACAGACGCCTCACAGGTCCTCAGTTCATTAAATAGTACCTGCAAAACACCAGTCTCAAAGTTTCAGGGATACAGTTATTATTACAAACTGTAAATGATTATATTTTGCTACATTTCCTATTTAAAATAATTTAATGTACAGTATATTTTCATGGAATAGAATGAAGCAGCCAAACGTTTGAAAGGTAGTGCAAATCAAGTGTGAATGCTCACCAATTCTGCATTCAGTAAAGTTTTCCCATGCTTCTAATAAATCATTTATCATTTGATGCTTTCTCATTGCTAAGCACAATTGAAGAATAGAATAGTGACCAACTTACTTAATCATTTCATCATTATGCTGTTATTTAAATAATTTGACTTGCTCGAAATCCTATTTCGTCTTCAGTTGTGATTAATTGTATCAAATGTCAAGTAGAGAGAGTCAAAGTGTCAGCTTCAAGCCATGTGCTGTCTCTGTTGGTTAGGAATGAATCCCAGACACTGCCACAAGCTATCTTTAAATGCCACCAACGATGGAATAAGCATACGTCAGTAAAGCATATTACACTGACAGTTTAAAACACTATTTAAACAATGTACATACCTGTTCAAACAAACAAAAAAACATTGAATTGAACAATCAGTCCAAACAGGTGCACGGTTTGTAAATCAAACATATTGCCACTTGGAAATCAATCCACTATTGCAATTGCAATACAATGTCAGGTTGATTTTGTTCATCAATAATCCCAATTATGACATCATCATCATGGTACATTAGTCTTCTTTAGGCAACACATTAGAAAAGAATGGGATGATTTGACTGATTCTCAGTGGTTGGTGTGATTGAGTTAGGAATTACAGTCAGTGTGATAAAAAAGGTTGTGTTGACATCTGACTGATATCCAGATTGGGCTTGACAGATTTAGCCGTTTTGGCTGATAGTTGGCTGCGGTTTGACCCGAGCAAACTGATGTTGAGTAGAAACATACTGTAGGATGATGAATGTAGTGTTATAGCGACTGATTGTTTCCACAGCGATCGTGTTGCCTGTTAAAGTGTACTTATTTCCTGTGTCTATTTCTCAGTGGTTTGACTGGTCAGATCAAAGACCCTTATTCCATTGGTTTCTGTACTCTTCAGCAGAAAATTATGGATTTTATTTATTTCATAATAAAAAATGATAATTAATCAGAAGAATTGTAGAGTACTGTACCATTACCAAGGGAAGTGTTTCCACGGGCAAGTGCAAATAGTCGAAATATCGAAACATTACTGTAAAGTGAGGGTACTTAAGCGAGCAGCTTAGCCCTAATGTGTTAATGGGTTTAAACATAGAATTTAACACAAGCCTGACAATCAAGCCTTTGGCATTGTTACTATCTGACTGTCGTTTCACCTAATCCTCAAAGGGACAGGAACATTTCAACCCTAAAAGTTCCAGCAGGGTTCACTTTTGACCTCAAGTGCTTAAATATGTTATCATTTTGAAACACTTTTTGTATCCAGACTTCGCCAAGCAACTGCCTTCAAGAAAATGTATCAATATATCTGTTCAAACATGCAAAATAATAGCGTATTATATAATAGTATATTGCAATTGTATCTAATCATATTTAAGGATTTGTGAATAAATGCTTATTTGATTAGATTCAACCCATGTTCTTGTGATGTAAGGGTAATAAAAATGGTTTGTAAAAATGGTTTTGCAGGTACTGTAAAAGTGTACCACTGTTATGTTGTAAATGTTGTTTTTCACAGATGCTTTTACCACCATCCCTTGAGGTTGTGTTCAAATACGTTACTCAGCAATCAGCAGACCTCAAAACCTACGTAGTTAATCACTGTTATCCTAAGGAATACTTTACAATACACTGTACCAGGAAGGACTTACTGAAGATCTCTTGAGATCAAATCTTTGAAAGGGAATTTTTACAGACATGGGTTGAGTAAGCCATACTCTTAACAACAAGTTTCAAACCCTTTCAGAGCCACAGTGATGAACATTGTATATACAGTATATTCTCCATCCGAATATACTGTACACTTCCCGTTTCTTTTTAGCCAATCCCCCAGTGCGCCTACACAGTGGCAGTCTTTGCTTCATAAAAGTTACATTGTTCCTTTATTGAAGGGGGGGAAATGAGAGGACACTTCATAACATATTGCTGTCAACCAGTGGCCACGAGGAGTAGGGCAGTCGACATTTCAATACCTCCCTTTAGTCGCTGAGGTTCTCAGAAGTCACCGGAATTTTATTTTGGAGTGACTAACTTTGACTTGTCGGATACCTGCAACCTGTCATCATTTCAAATGTGTCTGCAGGGTCTCCACCGCTGCCTTAAAACTCAAACTCAAGTCCTGTATAATTTTCCCATCTTCCCAGCACCCTCTGTGCTAAATTGCATTGGAAGATGGATTTTTGGCATGTGAGGTTGTCAGGCCTCCACTAGGGAAGACTTTATGCACTGCTACACTTGCTATGAAAGAAGTGAATTCTGGAGGGATGGAAAAGAATCAAAGTAGAGAGTCAAGTGCTGCCACTCTTGCAGGTCTTCTGGCATTTCTCCCTTTGTGACTGTATGTACTTAACATAAATGTAGATATTTAGAGACATATTGGAGCATCCGTTTATGAAATTATACTCCTCTGAAATTGCTTTTCAATTTGAGGGACAAACACAGTGCATATATTAAAAGACATTTGTGCCAAGACACACCATATGAGAACATGTAGGCAGTAACGCACAAAATCGTGTTGTCTAAATTGGTATCTTTAGGAATTTTACATGAGAAAGAATATGTGTCTTTTGTTTCAGTTTTTGTTTGCTTTTGTTGAATGAAGTGTTCAGAAGTGTTTTGTATAGCTGTACCTGTAATGCTGTAGTCATTGTGCTAACCCCAGTATACGATGCTAGAATATTCACTTCAAACTGGACTTAAAGAAAACAAAGGCGTCTACGAGTACATCTGGCCGGCTCTAAGCAACATTTCCTACTACCCCCTGGCTAACCTAGATTCCCCAGCCTAACCTTCATTAATTTTCACCTGTTTGCGTCATGCTGCAGGTTGAATATTCAGTTGGGAGAGGCTCCCATATACCCGTCTGCTAATACAGCTGCAGCTTCAGCCTCCTCTCTGCGGATATGGCCCATCGAGGTCCTCAGGCGGCCCGGGGAAAGTGCAGAGCACAGCCATCGATCTCTGTACCTTTCTGCCTCTCTACCTCCGCATGCACATGATTGCCTGCCTGCCTCCTTCCCTCCCTGCCCACCTGTCTGTCTGTCCGTCTGCCCGCCTCCCTCCCTCTC